>JBAMBR010006063.1:0-55284 GCA_037044475.1 Zaprionus obscuricornis | reverse complement strand
AACATGCGAGTGGAAACTAAACTTTAAACATTTGTAAATTATGAATTCGGCTTTGTTTTTTTTTTTGTTTTGTTCTTTTTGTTGTTCATTTTGTTGTTGTTATTGTTGTTGTGTATTTCTGTTTTGTTTATAAATTAAACTACAGTTATTACAATTACAATTACAATTACAATTACAATTACAGTTATTATTAATGTTACAATTACAGTTACAGTTAACCACACGCACTAATTACCGCTTAATTAATTTATTAATTAATTAATTAATAACTATAGCAAGCACTACATACGTATTATTTATGTTTTTTTTTTATTTTTATTTATTTTTTTTTGCATTTTTTAGCTGCTTTTATTTTATTTATTCTTTTTAATTTTTTACTTATACTTCTTTTTTTTTATTATCATATTTATAAACTATAAATTTTATTTTATTTTTTTTTTAAATTTACATTTTATGCATTTTTTTTCTTTATATTTAACATTTTCAATATTTTATATATATATATATATTATTTTTATTTTTAAAATTAATTTTAGCTTAATTATTTTGTTGATTTATTTTTTTATTGTATTTTTTTTTACACAAATTTACAATAGAAAATTTTTTTAACGCCTTTTTTCTTTACACAATTTAAATTGTTTTTTTTTTTTTTGTTTGTTTGTTTGCTTTACTTTTCTATGCTTTTGAACTGTTTATATTTTCATGACCTTGACTGTGTTTATATATATATATATATATATATTCTTATTTTTCATTTGTATGATTTAGCTCAGATTTATATATATATATAAAATTATATTGCACATAAAATAAAGAAAATATTTCAATATATATTTTTTTTGATTTTTTTTTCTTGTTAATTTTTTTCTCTTTCTCTTTTTGTTGTTGTTGTTGTTGCTGCTGTTGTTGTTGCTTTACGTGTGCAGAGACATCATAAAAAATTATATGCAAAATATTATAGTTGTTGTTTCCATTGAGATCTGATTTTAAACTGATTTTTTTTCTCTAAGTTTTCTTTTCTTTTTTTTGTTTTTTTTTTTTGCGCGCTCGTTCTAAATAGAAAAGTTAGCGGTAAATGTAAAAGCTAAAAAAAATATTTATATATAAACAAAATAAAAAAAAAAAATGTTTCGTGGCCAATTGCTGTATTGGCTTGGCTCTAAAAAAAAAGGCTTAAGATCAACAGCTGATTTCATGGTTTTTGTTTTTATTTTATTTTGTTGTTCGTTTGTCATGTTGCATGTTTATTAATTTAAATATATTTTTTTTATATTTCATATTTTTTTTTTTTGTAGTTTTATGCATTGATTTATTGTTGTTGTTGTTTTTTTAAAATTTATTTTTTTTTTTAAATTATGCAATTTTTCTACAGTTTATACAAAATAAACAAAAGTAAAGTACACAATTTTATTTTTATTATTATTTATTTGTTTTTACTTGAGGAATGTGTGTGTTTGTATGTGTGTGTGTGTGTGTGTGTGTGCATGTGTGTGTGTATTTATATTTATATTTTAATTTTAATTTTATTATAATTATTATTATTATTATGTTTTACTTATTTTTACTAAATTTAAAAACGACTCATTCACATTTTAAAATTTAATTACACTTCTCTTTTAACTTTTTTTTTTTTTATTTATTTTTTAATTTTATTTTAATATTTTATATTTATTTTTATTTTATTTTATTTTTTATATTTTTTTTTTGCTGCTTTCAATATTATTTAATATTTTACAATGTTTTTATATAATATGCATAATTAGTACCCCAATCAATCAATTGATTGATCAATCAATCAATCAATCAATATATATCATTTATTGGCTAAGATATAGAGATAACTGTATCTGTATCTATATCTATATCTGTATTATGTGTCACATTCACTGCCCCGTTGCGGCCCCATCATCATCGTCGCCCACATAGATCGCAGCATTGAGCGATTGTTGTGGAGAAGATGACGTCAGATGATGTTGTTGTTGTTGTTGCTGCTGCTGCTGTTGCTGTTGCTGTTGCAAATGATGATGTTGTTGTTGCAGTTGCAGTTGTTGCTGTTGATGTAGTTGTAGTTGTTGATTCTGGTGCAGATTCAGTTCGGCACAGGGCCTTGCCTCGTAGGATTGATTTTGTTGCATAGACTGTTGCATCCATGCAGCGGACGGCGGGGGCAGCTGATTGGGGTGCTGTTAAACCGCCGGCCAAACACTAAATGAAATAAAGAAAAGCACAGACAAAGAGAGAAGGAGATAGAGAGAGAGAGAGAGAGAGACAAATGGTCAGTTTAAGGCAGACAAAAGACAGAAGACAACATTTGCAGACACTGTGACTAATTGTTGTTGCTGTTGTTGTTGTTGTTGTTTTTGTTGAGCAGAGGAACTTACGTTAATAATGATGGATTCGTCTCTGGCTGATACCAATATTGAGGCACATAGCCGCCCATTTGTGGCGGCGGATTATGATGATGGGCTTGCGGATGTGGCGCCGCTGGATGAGGTGGCTGTGGTGTCATTTGCGGTGGTGGCTTATGATCAATCCAATGTGGTTTCTGATCCCATGGCGCTTGCGTTGGCGGACTAAGACCCGTGGGTGGGAATTCTGTGCAAAAGTGAAAGAGTAACATAAAGAGACAAACACACACAAAAAGAGAAAGTTTTAGAGAATGTTCAAAAATGTTCACAAAAACAAAAACAAGTGAAAATTTTTGTTTCTTGTTTCTAATTTTTTTAGATGAAAAAAAGTGAGCGGTGCATAAACTTACCGGGTGATAATTCAGACACAGGCGTACTTGATGGCGTTGGACTATGTCCGGGAGGTAGATAATGTGAGGGTGAACCGCTATTTGAGCCACCGCCGTTATTACCGCCTGTTGTGTAAAAGAAACAAAAAAAAAATACGAAGAAAAAAATTTAATAAAAAATATTAATTAAATATTTAAATAAAAATAAATATATAATAATAATAAAAGCTAGAAAATGCTTAACGAAAAACTTACCGCTGTGCATTTGATTAGGACTATGCTGACCAGGATTTGGTCCACCGCCGCCCAGTGGCATGCCACTGTTAGTGCCCGGCCCCTGTGCTGCTTTCATCATCTTTTTGTACTTTGAGCGACGATTCTGAAACCAGATTTTCACCTGTAATAAAAAAAATGAAAAAAAAAAATTAGTTAAATTTATTTGTATAGCAAAAAAAAAAAACTCAGCATGAGTTTCAATTTTCAATGAGAATGAGAAATCTGAGAGCTGCGAGCTATGAGCTGCGAGCTGTAATTAAGTAATAGCTGCAATTGCTTGTGCCAAGCGGCGTTATCAAAAGCGATTAACATTTAAAGAGTTATCGATAGTTAAACAAGGCTAACATAGTTATTGATTTCTCTCTGTCTCTCTCTCTCTCTCTCCTCGCTCTCTCTCGCTCTCTCGCTTGCTCTGTGTGTATATGCAACGACTTTTCAAACAGCTTTTCATATGAAATTAAAAGTGAACGCTCATGAAAAGCAGCTGGCAGATAAATGAATCTAACACACAGACGGACAGAAAGATAGACAGAGAGAGAGATAGACAGACAGAGAGATAGACAGACAGAGAGATAGACAGACAGAGAGATAGACAGACAGAGAGACAGTGAGACAACGCAGCAGCAGCAATGGAAATACATTTTGGCAGCGTGTGACACTTGCAAAAATGTCTTTATATGCTTTCGCATGAATGTTTAGCTGTAAGTGTGTGTGTGTGTGTGTGTATGTGTGTGTAGTATGTGTGTGTCTAAGTGCAGTATTATTTCAAGCAGTTTCTGTGTGTGTTTGTGTGTGTTATGAAGATTTCGTCATCACATTGAATTTGCAAGACAAACACTTGAAGCGACAGCAAAATGTGCCAAAAAAAAAATGGGGAAAAAAAAATTGTATCTTAAAGATACTTTCAGTTTTCATTACTCAAATCACAGCGAGTCGAGACGCGTTGCTGTTGCTGTTGTTATGTAGAACTAATTGTGCGCTGAGCTGTGCGCGCACACTTCACTTTTGAAAGCAGCAAACGGCAGCAGCAGGCAGCAGAGGCAGCAGCAAGCAGCAGTAAGCGATCACGGCAGCTTTTAGATACCCCGCAGCTCAATCGCTATGTTGTAGCTGCCACTAGCTGCTGCTGTTTGCTGTTGCTGCTGCTGTTGTTACTGCTGCTGCTGCTGCTGCTGTTGTTGCCGTATGTAGACAAGAGCAACGCGTAGCTAATGCTATTTATGCGCGCTTTTAACTGTATCTACAGCTTGCAATCTTCTACAGATACAGATACATATATATATCTACAGTCAGCTATATATATATACATACATCAAGATACTATATATTATATATATGTATATCCATTTATATATATATTCAGCTACCTATAACCGACTTATTCAAGGTCGTTCTTCGCGGTTGGTTGAATTTTTGTAGTAGCGTGGCATTTGCTCTTTTTTTTTTTTGTTTTTTCTTTCTTTTTTTTCGTCGTTGTTGTTTTTGTTGCTGTTCTTTTTTTCCTTTTTTTTGTTGGCTTTTAGTTATCCAATTTTTATGTGGCGCTTTTTTTTGCTAATAAATTTCACTAGCTTCGTTTTATGTCGCCCATAAAGAGCGTTTGCCTCTACTTTTTTTTATGTGCATGCCGCTGAAGCTGGAAGTTGATTCAATTAAGCGATAACTACCGGTATTGACTGTGGACAGACAGACTGAGGGAGAGACAGACAGAGAGACATGACCGCTAATCGCAAAAGATTGTCAGATTGTGACTGTTTAACCGATCGACAGATCAACCGATCGTCTGATCGTCAGATTGACTGTTCAACCGATCGACAGATCAATCGAACGACAGATTAATCGAACGACTGATCAACCGATCGTCAGAGTGACTGTACAACCGATCGACAGATCAACCGATCAACCAATCGACTGAACAACTGATCGTCAGAGTGACTGTTTAACCGATCGACAGATCAACTGTTCGTCGAAGTAACTGTACAGCCGATCGTCTGATCGTCAGATTGACTGTTCAACCGATCGACAGATTAATCGAACGACAGATCAACCGATCGACAGATCAACCGATCGTCAGAGTGACTGTACAACCGATCGACAGATCAACCGATCGACTGATCGTCAGATTGACTGTACAACTGATCGACAGATCAACCGATCAACCAATCAACCGATCGTCAGAGTGACTGTTCCACCGATCGACAGATCAACCGAACGCCAAAGCGTCACCGTGTCAACGCGTTGCTCTGCTGACATTGACGTTCAACGCTAGTTGAATTTACTTTTCTTTTCTTTTTTTTTTCGTTCAACTAATTTCAAATTTTAATTTCAATTTACGAAAAAATTGATTTTTCAATTGAAAATTGAAAATTGTGCGCATTGAAGCGACACACACATCGATGACGAGCTCTAAAAAAAAATGAGAGCAGGGGCGCCCCGCTTGATTTACGCTACCATTTCATGTCTCTTTTGTCTTTTTATATAATATTTATTTATTTTATTTTTTTTTAGCTAATTCTTTGCCTTGAACTATGCAAGATGCTAAGTTAAATATTTAAGAGTTGAGTTAAGAGAATTTATGTTTCTTTTTTTTCTATATATTTATTTAATTTTTGCATTGCTTTTTTTCTTCAACATTGTCTTCTGTTACTTATTTTATTTGCTGCTGCTGCTGTTGCTGTTGTTGTTTTTGTTTCTGCCGCCACAGTCTGTCGGCAGTTACGCAAGAGAAACCATGCGCAAAATATGCGCTCAATGATAAAAATATTGTCGAGCTAACAAAAAGAAACAAGAAGAAAACAAAACAAAACAAAAGCAACAAATATTTTTTTTATTTGTTAAATTCAAAAAGTAAAAGAAAAATAAATAAATAAATAAATTAAAACAAAATATTTTCACTATGCTCTGCAGCAGCTTAAAGTCTTTGTAGAGAGAAACGATAAATTAATAGAAATAAATCAAATTAAGCTTCAAATGAAGAAATTTCGAAATAAAAAAAAAAATTAAATAAAATTATAAGAAATAATTTTGTAATTTATTTTTTTTTTTGTGAAAGTTCTTTGCTAAATTTATTAAATTAAATAAAATAATATGTATTAAATTATTAGTATTTATTTTAATATTCTTTATTCTATTTATTTTTTTGTTATTCTTGTACTTTTCATATATTTTTATTTTTTTATGTTTTTATTTTTTATATTTTTTTTTTGAAAGATTTTTCTTTTTGTTATTCTTGTATTTTTCATATATATTTTTTTTAAATATTTATTTTTATTTTATATATTTATTTTATTTTATATATTTTTTATATATTTTTATTTATATATTTATATTTATATATACAAATTTTTTATATATATATATATATATATATTTTTTTTATATTATTTTATTTTTTGTATATTTTTATTTTTTATATATATTTTTTTTATATTATTTTATTTTTTGTGTATTTTTATTTTTTATATATATTTTTTCATAATTTTTTTTTTGTATATTTTTTATTTATTTTTAATTTTTTTTATGTAATTATTAAATTGAAATAATAAAAATTTCTCTCGTATTATTATAATTTTATTATATGTTATATAAAATATTTACAAGTTGTTTTTTTTTTTTAATGTAAATAAAAATTAAATCAAGAAATTTCTCATGCTATTAACTATTATTTAAAATGACTTTTGAAATTGTTATAATTATTTAAATATTTATTATTTTTATTATTATAATTTTTGTTGTTTTTTTTTTTATTTTTGTCTAGTTAAATGAAGTGTAATAAATTATTGCATAAATTTGTAATGTTAAAGTTGTATAGAAATTGTTAAATGAAAATTATATTCAATTAAGTTTTAATGTTTTGAAATGCACTTGTCGAAGCTAATGGCTAATGGTTAGCAGCAGCAGCAACATTCAACAGGCAGCAGGCAGCAACAACCTTTCAATTGTCAGATTTGCGCATTGAATTCAATTTGACAGCTTTTTACGAAATTATAACACCATTAATTATATAAGACAAAATACGAATGCAAATTTTTTTAGTTTAGCCAAAAACAAAAACAAAAAATAAAAAAAAAATGCCAACTGTTGGCTGTTTCCCTTGTATTTCTATTTACATTTTTTGCATATTTTTTTTCTTATTATTTCTTGCAGAATAATTTGTGCGCTCAGCTCTAGATAAAGTTGTTGCTGTCGCACTCGCAAAAAAAAAAAAAAAAAGCAAAAACCACGCACGAGAGTAAAAGTGTGGCGATATCAGAGAGACAGAGTGACAGACAAGACTAAGAGAGAGACAGACTCTCTGAGAGGCTAGCTTGAGAGGCAGATTGTCAGACAGTCTGTCAAATGTCAATCAGCCTTATGTCATGCCAATGGCACTCCGGTTTCTTCGTCGTCTACATCTGCAGCAGCAGTTTTCATTGGTTTTTTTTTTGTTGTTTTTTATTTGTGGCATTCGTGGCATCAATTTGTACCACTTTCATATGGACAAATATGGCAAAAAACAAACGTGAAGTAGAAACGAGAAATTAGCATGTCACTGTGTCACTTGAAGCAATAACAACAACAACAGCAGCAGCAACAACAGCAACAACAGCAACAGCAGCAGTTACAGTCACAGCAGCCAAAGAGATCTGTCTTTGCCATAAGCCAGACGCTGTTTATACATTTAGCTTTTTTTTTATAGCTATTTTATTTTTTGTTGTTGTTGTTGTTGTCTTTTGGCATTATCCTTTTAACCTAGTTTCTTATGCTTTTTGCCAGCCATTTGCTTGTCTAGTCATATGGCAACTGTTTTAGCTGTTGCTGCTGTTGTTGCTGCTGCTGTTGCTGTTACTGCTGCTGTTGCTGTGTGCTGCTGCTGCTTCTTCTTGTTGCTTGATCACTTCCGCAATATGTCACTTGGCTTATAATTTATGCGTAGCCATAGACAATTGATGGCCAAGAGCCAAAAACAGATGCGACATCTGAGGCTTTATATGCTGACGCACTTGCTTCCAGGCTTTCTAATAGCAAATGTTTGCAGTGGATGTTGCTGTTGTTGTTATAGTGAATGCTGCTGTTGTTGTTATAGTGAATGTTGCTGTTGTTGTAGTTGTCGCTGTCACGGTTGCTGTTGTTGCTCTTGCTGCTGTTGCTATTGCTGCTGCAGTTCTTGCTAATGTTGTTGCTATTGTTACTGTTGCTTTTATAGTTTTTGCTGTTGTCGTTGTTGTTTTTGTAGTTGCTGTTGCTGTTGCTGCAGTTGTTGCTGCTGTTGTTATTGTACTTCTTGCTAGTTGTTGTTGCTGTAGTTTGTTGCTGCTGTTATTGCAGCTGTTGTTGCTGTTATTGCTGCTGTTGTTGCTGCTGTTGTTGTTGCTGTTATTTCTATTGCTGCTTGAAATCTTGGACACATCATAGACACCTCTGTCACTCTTCTGTCTGTCTGCCTGCCTGTCTGTCTGTCTCTTTGTGCAATTGAAACTGGTTTCTATCTCTCTCTCTCTCTCTCTATCTATCTTTCTCTCTCTAACTCACACACACATACATATAAGTGTGTGTTGCCAAAGTGCGTTTATAATTCAAATTGTGCTTGCTCTTGCGCTGCCTTGCCTTGCCTTGCCTTGCCTTACGCTTGCCTTGCTGTTGCCGTTGCTGTTGCTGTTGTTGCTGTTGTTGCTGTTGTTGCCGTTGTTGCTTGTGCATTTAATTCATTTGACAGTTGAGCATTTAAAACGTGGGAAAAGATAACGAAATTGATTTTATGAAGCAAGCACAAACATGTGTCTATGCATGTCTATATATATAGCTATATATATATATATATATCTAAATATCTTTCTATATATCTATATATAGCTGTCTATATATATTTATGTAGAGCTGTCTTCTCCTATAACTTCAAGTGTTTTTTCTTTTTTTTTTATTTGTTAGCGTCCAAAAGTCACTAAATGTCACTTTTTTCTACTCCTATGATAAATCATTTCAAATGTGACACGCCCACAGCCTACAGCCTCCATAGTTGTACACTGTCCACTGTCCACTGTCTAGTGTCTAGTATCGACTGTCTACTGTCCATTGGCTCAGCTTGCATGCAACTTGAGCGTTGCACATAAATAATAGCAACTAAACGAAGTTACCACTTTATTAGCTAGCAGCAACAGCAGCAGCAGGCAGCACAGGCAACAGCAGCAACATAGGCAACAGCAGCAGCAACTGTAGCAGACTGCAGACAGCAGCAGCAGCAACAGCAGCAGCGGCGGCTAAGTAAATAGACAAAAGACAGCACGGATGCGCCTTGCTTAATGACAACAAACAACGCCCCAAAAACAACAGTAACAGCAACAGCAACAGCAACCATAACAACAGCAACACAAAGCGCAAAAAAAAAGCTAAAAACAAAAGCATTGCATTTGCCATTTTGGCAACAAACGATGTCTGCAAAATGTGTTTATGTGTTTTTCTTTCCTTACCTTTCTTCTTCTAGTTGTTGCTGTTGTTGTTGCTGTTGCTGTTGCTGTTTGTCGAACGTTGCACTAAGTTGTTACTGCATTTATAGTTGTTCACAAATTTATGGCTAGCAAACAAGCAACAGCAGCAGCAACGGGAAGACTAGCAACAGCAGCAGCAGCAGGAGCAGCAGCAGGAGCAGCAACAGTAACACAACAGCAACAACAACAGCAACCACAGCAACAGCAGTTAACAACACTAGCAACAGCAACATCAACAGCAACAACAACAACAGCAACAATTGAACTTGCACTGCACTCTGTATAATTTTACTCCTCGCATTGTTCTCAGCTCGCACAGCAGCAACAACAGCAGCAGCAGCTTTTAGCTTGTTATGTTGCCAACAATAAGATCGACCTTTTTTTCCCTGCTTCGCCTTCGCCTTCTGTTTCTGCTTCTTCTTCTACTTTAGCTGCAACTTTGCTTTAGTTAGCTTTTGCTTTTTCATTCATAAATTCCATGCAACAAGATTTTAACATATTTCCGTGCATTATTTTTTTTTTTGTGCTGCGCAAAATTTCAATTTGCTGACTAAAAGCGGCGAACATTAAACCATTTTCAGCATTTTGTCGGTCTAGCTAAAAAGACTTTATATATATATCTGCTGGCAGCAGCCTCATCGAAACGTTTACCGCTTTTTAATGCTTTGAATTATTTTAGTTGCCACTGTTGCTGTTGCTGCTGTTGCTGTTGTTGCTGCCACTTGCCAGCTGCGGCTTGTTACATTTTGTTAACATTTTGTTATTTAGTCTGATTAATGGCAAACATATTGAAATTTGGCATTTTGCATTTGCTGCAAATTATTAGCGTGATACTAGCAGCAGCAGTAATAGCAGCAGCAACAGCAGCAACATTGCGCATACGCACTGTTGGCACTTTCATTTTATAAATTTCTTGAAATTTGAGCTTAAATTTTTTAGCTTGAAGTTGAACTCTTTTTCTATTGCTGTTGCTGTTGTTGTCTTTGTCTTAGTTTTTTTTATGACAGCCATAAAACTTTCCTTCCAACAAGCACGCGCCAGGTCGCACACTTGCCTGCTGCTGTTGCCACTCGCTTAGCGCGCCACTTGCTAGCTGAGAGACAACAGACAAGAAGACAGACGGCTCAAGACAGGTAGTCAGCTCTAGCTAGATATGCCAAGAGTTTGTCCGTCTGTCTGTCCATCAGTCCGTCAATCATTTAGTCAATCAGTCAGTCAGTCAGTCAGTCAATGGGCTTGTACATGCTGCTACGTGTTTAGGCAGCGACGTCAACGTCGACGTCGACGTCAGATATTTTGCCCACTTTTGCCTTGCTTCCTGTGCCAACGCCTGCCGCTGCTCCCCTGCCGCTGTTGATGCTGCTGTTGCTGCTGCTGCTTTAAGCCAGGCGGCAAGTGGCAATCTATTTTAATCGCGCTGCAATCGCTTCGCGGCGATTTTTAATTTATGCGCAAAAGAGAAAAAAAAAACAACAACAACAATAATAACAACAACGACAAAAAGAGCTAAAAAAAAATCATAAAAATTTAAATGCGCGGCTAAAAGTGAAAGAGAGCAAGCGAGATGGCAAAACAGCAGCAGCAACAGCAGCAGCGGGAAAGAGAGAAAAATACAAATTGTGCTGCTGCTGCTGCTGCGCGAAATAAAATTTTGATTTATGATCTTGTCGCTAAAGTTGTTCGTCAACAGCCGGCGACGAACAACAGCAACAGCAACAACAGCAGCAACAACAGCAACAAGTTGAAGTTGTAGCTGGCGCAACAAGTGCTTTTCGGTCAGTAAGTGTACAGCGCGGGACAAGAACGTGCTGTGCGCTGTAGCAGGGGGAAGTTAAAGACTATACAGTGAGAGAGAATAGAGGCGTGGCGGGGGGAACAGTGGCTGTTGGGGCGAGCGATCACTTGATGGCGATCATTCATAAAACACGGCAACGGCGACGACGACGGCGGCGGCTGCGCGCTCGGCAGCCAAGTAAAGATGTTTATCGTTTCGCTTTAGCCGAAAAGTAAAAGCCGCAACAATAACAACAAAAAAAAATTCCAAAAAAATAATAAATAAAAAATAAATGAAAAAAAATAAAATAAAATGAAAAAATAAATAAAAAAAAAACGCATTTATTATTATTATTATTATTTAATGTGCTCAGAAAACAGATTGCAAATTTGCGATTGCTGTGATTCCGGCGGCAAGTTGTATGCGCGCATTGTCTGACTGCAGAGACAAAGAAGAGACACAGTTGTCTGTCGTATAAGTTATGTCTGTCTGTGTTTGTCTGTGTGTGTTGCGTGTATGCGTGCAGTAGGGAAACCGCAACAACAAGCAACAGAGCTCCACCCACTCACAGCAGGCAACAGCACAACAGCAGCAGAAGAAGACTTGAAGAGTTTTTAGCTATTTTTGATACCCAGCAATTGCTGATAAAGAGACTTTCCAAGAGCTGAGCATCTAGAGAGCATAAGCAGGCTATGAAAGTCTGACTAAAAGGCAGCACAAACTGCAGGCATATATATATTACTGTACAGCAGCAACTGCTGCGCATGCTCAGCAACTGTTGCCTGTCAAAATTTGCGCTGCAGTTTCACTTTTTTTTCACTGTTTCCAATTTTTTTTTTTTATTTTCTTTCTACTGAGTAACTTAAAGTCTAGCATACTCTCTCTCTCTCTCTATTGCTAGCTACTATTTCTTACTTGTCTTTATTTTTTTTTTCCTATATATATATATATATATATATTTCTTGCTGCGTTGCTCTTTTGACTGCCATGGTTGACGGATTACGCAACTTGCCGGCCGTAGCATTTTCATTTTATTATTGTTATTATATTTTCCACTTCTTTGCTTGTTGTTGTTGTTGCTATTGCTGTTGTTGCTGCTATTGTTGCTGCCTTTGTTTTTCATTGTTGGAAAATTTGTACATTGCATGCGATTGTCTGCTGTTGCTGTTGCTGCTGCTGTTCGCTGTTTGCTGAGCAACGGCATAAAAATTTGTTTATAATTTTGAATGCAAGCAGCAGCAGCAACAACAATAGCAACAACAACAGCAAGAACAGCAGCAGCAACAACAACAACAACAAGCAATGCTGCGGCCGCCTGAGGGCAGGCAATGACTTTAAAACGTAGCACAAAAATTTCAACAAAAAACAAAAAAAAAAATATAGAAAAATTTTTTTTTATATGAAAATGAAACAAAAAAAAAAGAAATATAATAATAATAATGAACACAATGCCATGTCGTGGCAAAAAAAAAAAAAAAAAAAAAAAACAAGCGAAAAAAAAATAAAATAAAAATTTTCTTTTGAAAAGCATCGGTTGCGCCATGCCCTAGAGTCAAGTGTCACGCACACAAATTGCCACACAGTAGTAGCTAAAACATGCTGTACAGTTGGCAGCAGCAGCAGCAAACTACAACAACAGCTGAACAGCAGCAGCAGCAGCTCATTATTAGCACACATGCAAACGTTCTGCTGCTAGTCAAGGCGAAATGTATTTGTATTTGTATTTTTTCAAGTTCGTTGCCTAAGTCTTTCGTTTTGAAAGCAGCTTGTTAACAGTGCCTCAAAATGTTTGCTGCTTAAGAACAGCAACAAGAAGAAGAAGAAGAAGAAGAAGTAGAATTAAAACTAAAGCTTATATTATAACATCATCAACAGCAGCAGCAGCATCAACATCAACATTTAATGCTGAGCCTGAACAAACAGGCAAAATGTCTTAAATTCAGCTACGCTTTTTAGTTTTTTTTTTTAACTTTTTTAACTTTTTAACCTTCACTGCAGCAATTTTTGGCCCTGACGTAAAGAAATCTTTTGGTGTCTCTTGTCTCTTGTCTCTTGGCTCTTGGCTAGGTGCAACAAAACAGTGATTTCCAAATAAAATCGTTGCGGGCTGTATTTCTGGTCAACGCCTACCAAAACAATGTGCATGCCAAAAGCGCCGAAAAACCGCGCAACAAGTAGAAAGAAGAAAAACAACAACAAAAAAAAACATAAGGCAATATATAGAAAGCAAGAGCAACAGCAACAGTTTCAACAACAACAACTAAAAAAATATATATAAAAAAACGCTTCAAGGCTTCAAGGCCAGGCGAACGCATGTGCGCAGCAGCAACAGTTGCCGCCGCCGCCTTGTAGCTGTGCTACAGTCTTGACTCTGAAAATGAACGCAAGTTAACACTGTTGCCCAGTCGCGCCAAACAAATTGAAAGCAAATCGATGCGACGACGGGGCAACAGCAACATCTACGGCCCGTGACCAGCATCAGGCAGCAACAGGCAGCAGGCAGGCAGGCAGCAGCAGCATCATTATCAGTTGTTGCGTTCAAAGTTGAAACACGTGGCCAGCGGCCATACACAGGTTGCACACGCACAGCAGTTGCTATTGCTGTTGACCCTTGCTGTTGCTGCTGTTGCTATTGCTGCTGTTGCTGTTGCTGTTGCACTCTTATGGCACGCACGTGGCTTTTGATGCGCAGTCGCATTGCCATGCAAAATATGCAGCAAATTTTTACCATTTATGTCTATGAGTGTTTGCTCTTCCATTGGGAATTAACTATGCGCAGTGTGCATGCTCTCTCTCTTTCGCTCGCTATCTCTTTCTCACTGCCATTGATCTTTATCAATGAGGCAGCCTGCGTCAATGAAACGTTCGCGCTCTTCATTAATTTATGCATATATAGGCAATGCGTAAAAGTGAATGAGAGACAGCAGCAGCAACAGTAACAGCAGCAGCAACAGTTGCTGCAGTTATGAGTCTGTAGCTTTGCCCCGCGGGAAACTGCTGCTTAATAAACAATAAATATGCAATTAGGCAAGGCCGCAGCAGCAATAGCAACAGCAAAAGCAGCAGCAGCAGCAACTATGTCTGAGACTGTGGCATGTTTATATAATGCAATGCGTCTCTAACACATGCAGCACAATTAACAAGTTGCTGTTGCTGTTGCTGTTGCCGTTGCAAGTAATGAGATATTGAGCGCGCTCCTTGGAGGCAGCCACGTTAAACAATTTATAAATAAATAAAGATATTGATCTAATTTCTATATAGGCGCAGTGACTGCTGCTAGTTGCTGCTGTTGCTTGTTTGTTATTGCTGCTGTTACTCTTGCTGCTGCTGCTGTTGCTGTTACTGCTGCTGTTGGTACGGTGATTGCTTAATCGCTGCCACGCATGAGCATTTCACCAGTTGCTGCTCTTGCTTTCCGTCACGTACTTGAAGCGAGCCATAAATTGTGACAGGAGAAAGAGCAACAAGCAACAGCAACAGCAACAACAGCAGCAACAGCAACAAGTTACGATTGATCATTTTATATTAAGCAGCATTAATAACATAGACTAACTAGCTTTTAGTATATATACTAAGCTCAACTCTATGATAAAGTTGTTAGCCAAGCTATGATTTATATATCTATAAAAATTAGAAAAAAAAAAAAAAAAAAAACAATTTGAATTACATTTTGTTGCTTGTGTGTTGTCTTCATGCGAATTGACAACAACTTTACTGCATGCCAATTGACCAAATTTAGTTAGCCGCAAATGACAAATCAAGTGATTTTTACTAACTCAATTAATGCTTTTAGCTATCGGCCAAGTCTCTTGTCTGGCAATGGCAAAACGAAGCAATGTTCCTGCTTATGTTATGCCATTTGTGGTCACATACGCAGAAACAATTAAACGCTCGCTTACATGAGCAACAGCAGCAACAGCAATATGAGCAACAGCAACACGAGTAGCAGTAGCATCAGCAGTAGCAGTAGCAGTAGCAGTAAGAATAGCAGCAGCAGCAGCAGTAAGAACAGCATCAGCAGCTAGAGATAGGAGCAGCAGCAGCAAGGGACAACAGCAACATCACCAGGCAGCAACAGTTAGAGACAACAGCAACATCAGCAGGCAGCAACAGTTAGAGACAACAGCAACTAGAGACAGCAACAGCAGCAAGGGACAACAGGCAGCAACAACAAGCAGCAGCAGTTACTGACAACAGCAACAGCAGCAGCAAGTGCTGCTATCTCGTGACTATTTACAGCCTTTGGGTTTTGGGGCTGGGCAGTTAATGACGATTGCGCAGCATCCGGGCAAATGCTGCTCATCGCTATGCTGTCACTATGCTTGTTGTGCAATAGCAACAACAGCAGCAACAGCAACAGCAGCAACAGCAACAGTAACAACAGCAACAACAACATTGTTGTCAAATCCGGAAACTGTTCCCATGTTCGTGGCAGTCACAGTGCAAGTTTGTGAACTATTGAAAATTTTACAACAGCAGCACTAACAACAACAACAGCAGCAACAGCAATAAACTGCAACAACAACAGTAGCAGCAGCAATAGCAATAACTAAAGCTAGAACGACAACAACAATAGCAGCAATAACAACAACAACAACAACAACAGCAGCAGCAGCTTAAGTAACAAATAGCTTGTGCGAGCGGCATGCAATGCGAATTGCGAATACATTTCTGAATACGAATGCGAATGCGAATACAAATGCGAATACGAATACGAATTCGAATTCTCATTCGCTTTGATTCACCTGCAAGGCCTTGTAATTCTAATTTGTTGTTGTTGTTGTTGTTGTTGCTGCTATTGCTGCGCGTCAGCAACTTAAAACTGACTCAGTTTTAATTTCATTGTTGTTGTTGTTGCTGTTGTTGTGCTTTTGTAATCCATCAACAGCAGCAACAGTCACAGCAAACGAAAACAACAACAACAACAACAAAATTATGATGAAAAACACCAGCAGCAACAGCATTCGCAGCCGCAGCAGCTAACGCAAAAATTTTTCAACAATAAATTGGCGGCAACATTTGATCAGCAATTGTCAAGGTGAGATTCTAAGCAGATACAACAGCAGCAACTGTTGCTGGGGGTAGTGGAGGGAAAGCTAATAGCAGCAGCAACAGCAGCCGCAACAGCAATTGCTGCAGTTTCAAGTTGACGTCGCAGCTATAGGAGGGCGTGACGGGGCGTATCGCGTACAATAACAAAAAAAAATAAAAATAAATAAAAAAAAAAAATAAAAAAAAATATAATTTTTTTTTTTTTTTGAGACTGCGACGCGCATTTAAGTTTTACTTAGTCAACTCAAAGTTGTTGCTGTTGCTGTCGTACTTTCTGTGTCTACTTATTATTACTGTTCCCATTGTTGTTGTTGCTGTTGTTGTTGTTGTTCTGCTACAGTCACTGCAAAATATTAGTCATATTTAATTTAGTTTCGGCTTCGTTGCCTGCAGCAGGTGACAGTAAAAAAAATAAAAGCTAAAACAAAAAATATTAAAAAAAAAACAAGAAACATTTCAAACGTTTCTAGCTTATGGCATTATGTCATTGTGACTAGCTAAGAGGCTAGAAAGAGTAGGGGGGGGGGGAGGGGAGAGAGCAAGTATCAGGGGAAAACGTAACTAAACTAAAAGACAAAAACCAAGTTTTTAATTTTTTTTTTTCTATTTTTTTGGGCAACTTTAAAAGACACAAAAGCAGCTGTTGCTGCTGTTACTCGCTTGCTGCTTGCTGCTTGCTGCTTGCTGTTGGGAATTACTTAAAATCAAAAGTTGCTGCTGTTTAATATTAATGTGATTTCAATTGAAAGAATGAAAAATAAATAAAAAATAAATAAATAAAAAAGCAAAATGTGATTACAAATGCATTTGGCTTTGATCACGTGTCTCATGATGTCTAATGCAACGACAATCGATCAATGATAATGATCAAGAGATCATGATCATGATCATGATGAACTTCATTAATATTCATAATTAAAAGTCACAACAATAAGATTTACTATTGGGAATCCCCTCGCTCCCCCCGTCAAAACAGTAGAAAATTGTAACAATACGTAAATAGAATTCTTTAATAGGAAAAATACCAGAACATTGTTGAATATAATACTAAAATATTACTAGATCAATAGTTCAAAAGATCATTAAGATCAATCGATCAATTGATCAAGCTTGTTATGATTTATCACTTATATAGAGGAAAAATTCCTAATGCAATACTGCCAGATGATAAATGGAAAGTTCATCTTGAATAATTTCGATGAGTATATATTAACTATAATAGTACTATATATAGTATCATAGATTAGCTATATATTATATCAGAAATATGACGATATAGCAAAACGTTTAACTAGTCAGCTATGAAAAAGTACATAAAAAAAATCTGTCTATAAATTGTTACTTAGCGGCATTTTTACCTTTTTATAACATTTTCAAAGATGTTTTCTCTCAGTTTTATAGTATTACTTCTTTCAATGAAGCAATGGGTTTATTTTATATATATTATTATAGGCATAATTATTCATGAATTGCATTTTTTTTTTTTAATGCATGACTTTGCTGTTTCTAAAGCTAGTAGTTGCGTGTAATTTACAGAATTGTACTTTACGTAGGCCCAACACATGTCTAACAAGTTTATTTTAAATTAGAACATTATAGCATATAGCTGTCATTAGGCAGGATCGTTCTGGAATTGGGTTTTTGTATGCATAACTCTGTGGTTTCTTAAGCTATTGAGCTTAAATGTACAGAATTGAAGTTTAGTAAAGACTAACAGATGTCTGTCAAGTTTGATGGAAATCGGGCAACTCTATCATTTAGCTGCCATAGACAGGAACGTGCCAAAATTGAAATTTAGTATGAAAAACTTTTTTACTTGTTGAGCTATCGTGCTTAAACTTACAGGAACTCGGTTTTTTGGCATTTAATAAATGTTTGTTAAGTTTGATGGAAATTGGGCAACTTTATCATATAGCTGTCATAGACAGGATCGTTTCAAAATTGAAATTTAGTATGAAAAACTTTTTTACTTGTTGAGCTATACGGTTGAAACTTACAGGAATTCGGCTTAGTGGCATCTAATAGATGTCTGTTAAGTTTAATGGAAATCGGGAAACTCTATCATATAGCTGTCATAGGCAGGAACTTTCAGGAATTGAGATTTAGTATGAAAAACTTTATTATTTGTTGTACTATCTGACTGAAACTTACAGGTTCTCGGTTTAGTAATATTTAATAGATGTTTGTCAAGTTTGGCTTAAATCGAACAACTCTATCATATAGCTGTCATAGACAGGATGCTACCAAAATTGAGATTTAGTATAAAAAACTTTACTTTAAGACTTGTAAGAGTAACAAATCGTTGCTAATTTGTTTTAGTCTTTTAATTTTGCACATTTTCAGTTGCATGTACGTCATTTATAATATGATCGCTATATATAAAGAACATTTCAATGCATCATTCCCTAGGTTTAAGTCATTGTCTGGGCTGAACTTTTGTTGTTCACAACTATTATTCACTAACTATTCACATTATGCTATCATATCATAATACTTAAAGATATTTTGTCTAAGCATAAGATGCATTTTTCTCCCTTTCCCCCCCTCTCTCTCTCTCTTACTGTTAGTCAGCTATTACTTTTGCCCCCCCCTTTGCTATTGTTGCTCTGCATTTACTCAATTATTTAACCACAACTTTAATTACCGCTATTTAAATTGCTGCGCGCACACACAAATATTCTCTCTTGGCCAGGCTTAAAGCGTTGCCAACAAAATTAAAGAGCGCTCATAAAAAAAAAATACTGAAAAAAAAAAAAAATAAAATGCACTTGAAACATTTTCCAGGCCGTCGCACACGACTTCAGTAAATTGGAACGGCGAGCTCTATAAATCGTATAACATGAACAGGCAAAAACTATAGCAAGTGCAACGAAAGAAAGAGGGAGAGATAGAGAGAGAGAGAGAGAGAGAAAGAGAGAGATAATAGAATGTCAAAGATACAAAACTGTGGTAAACAGACAACATTGGCCAACAGGCTGGCAAACAGCTAAACAAATTAAGTGAAAAGGGCTAAAAGCAGAAAAACTATAGACAGAAACAACAATAAAAACAAAAAAAAAAGCAAAGCAAAAAACTAGACAAAAACATTTAACATATTTTGATCTGAGAAGATAGACAGAGAGAGAGCGAGAGAGAAAGAGTGAGAGAGAGAGAAAAATATGACAAATCATTCATTCACATTGTGGTCAGCGAGTCATAATTACACACGATGGTGACGATCTCAATCTCGATCTCGTTTCACTTTGAAAAAAAAAAAAAACTACAGATCTAAATGCAGCGATAAAAGCGCGGAAAATTCAACTAAAAAAAAAATTGAAGAGAAAAAAAAAAGTGTGGCGAGTAATTGCACAATTTATATAAGCGCATTCTTTGCTGCCTTTGTTATTGTTGTTGTTGTTGTCGTAATTTAAATATTATTATTATTTTTTTTTGTTTTCTGCTTCTTTTTTTTTGGGTTTTCGTTTATTCATTTTGTGCTTTTTGTTTTGTAGCAAGCAAATGAAATCATGGCCAAAACAACTAACTATTATTTGTCGCTTTAATTTCAAGTTTGTTGTCGTTGTTGTTGTTGTTGTTGCTTTACGTTTTTTTTTTCTATGCATTTTCACAGCGCAAGCGGATATCACAAAACAGCGATCATGATAATGGAAAAAACAGCACGGACAACAAAAACACAAAAAAATGTTGAAAAAAAAAAAAAACAAAATAACAAAAGACTGGAAAAATTTACAAAGTTAACCAAGCGTTAAAAGTTGTCTGTCTATTGTTGTTGTTGTTGTTGTTTTTTCTACTGCTGCTGTTGTTGTTGTTGCTGTCAAAGAAAAGCAGCCAAACTGGCGACAATGTTTTCCACTACACACAAATCTCATACAATTCTCTCATAAGTCGCACACAACTCTTCCCAGCAGTGTCATGTAGCGTTCGCATAACTCTTCATACAACTCTCGCACAAATCTTTTCATACATACCATGTAAAACTCTCATGTATGTCTTCGTACAACTCTTTGTACAACCCTCGAATAACTCTCGCACAACTCTCTCTCATAAGCTTAACACAACTCTTCGTACAACTCTCGCACAAGTCTCCTACAGATTGCGCAGCACAAGTCTTCGGACTCTTGTACATCTCTCGCCTAATTCTCACAAGACTCTTCGCACAACTCTCATACAGCACTCGCACAACTCTTCGTACAACTCTCGCACAACTTTTCGTTCAACTCTTGCACAAATCGTCGTACAACTTTCGCACAAATCGTCATACAACTCTCATGCATATGCATAACTCTTCGTCTAACACAATTCTTCGTACAACTCTCGCACAAGTCTCCTACAGATTGCGCAGCACAAGTCATCGGACTCTTGTACAACTCTTGCCTAACTCTCATAAAACTCTTCGCACAACTTTCGCACATCTTCATACAACTCTCGCCTAAGTCTCACACAACACTTTGCACAAGTCTCTTACAACTCTCGTAGAGGACTTAGGCAGGTCTCACTTAACTTTACATACAACTCTCGCTCACTTCTAGGCACAACTTGCATATAACTCACAATTTTTCATATAACTTTCATACAGTCCTCGCATAAGTCTTCGTACTGCGCTCTGATAACTCTTCTTCATTTTCACACAACTCTTTATACAACTCTCGCCTTAGTCTTACACTATTCTTCATACAACTCTAAGCTCAACTCTCATGCAGCCCTAACACTCGCTCTCGCACATGTCTCGCGCAGCAAGTCTTTCGCATTGAACTCCACGCACATTAATTGGTGTCAAAGTACATGGCCCGCAACGTAACGCAACGCAACGCAAAGCTTAATTGGCATCGCATTTACAAGGACAACAACAATAACAACAACAACAGCAAAAGGATATTTGGCTAGCAACTTGAAGGGTTGCCTGCCTGCTGCATCATATTGCCAGCAACTATGCTCGATAAACATTTGCAAATTTGAGAACCAATTATAACATGAGCTTCGCACTGACTGACTCATCATTCATCCATCCCACAAAGCAGCTCAACGCTCCTTTACTGCGCACTCTTGGCAGCTTAGCTGCGTCGTCATCATGCCACCACCCACAGCCAGCGGGCAGCGCAGAGTCACAGCGTAAATCTCAACGCATCGATTAAAACTACAGCATGAAAAAAAAAGGCAGGCAGGATTTTTTTTTAGGCTGCCAATGCTGGCAAGATATTTACTTGCCAAGTTCGTTTTTGGGCCTGCAAGCAAGTCTTCATGGTTGTTGTTGTTGTTGCTTGTCGTCAGCATAAAGTTGATTTTTTTTTTTTTGCTGATATTTTTTTTTCATAATAAAATAATAATTATTGTTATTATCGCGTAACTGAAATCTTGAGTCTCAGCTTACTTGCGCAGACTTTGGCACGCATCCTTGAGTTTTTATTTCTCTCTCTCTCTCTCTCTCTCTGTCTCTGTCACACTCACACAGCATCACTTACTCTCTCTTGCACTGCTTGCAAGCAGTCAAAGTTGTTTACATTCATTGTTTATCTGCAGCTCTGACCCGCGCTCTCTCTCGCTCTCTGGGGGTCTCACTCTGCCTGCCGGCCTGCGTATGTGTGTGTGTCAACAAATGAGCGCGTAATTAACCCGCCAACCCCGAAATCAACTATGCCGCAGCAGCACGTAATGTTAGCCAAGCGCTTTTCTGTCCCATGCCCAACCATGAGCAAGTGAAGATCAGTTGCGCTGCCTTCGCCTTCGTCGTAGTCGTCGTCTGTGGCATTTCAGCTATGCGCGCGCAATAAACATAAAATTAAATTTTATTTAAATACTCTCACTAAAAAACATTGCGCATTGCTGTGCAGTTTAATACAAGATACTAAACTAATACAGCTTCATTTATTTATTTTATTTTTTTTTCTATCTCTTTCTTCGTCTTTCACAACGTTGATTTTTTATATACATATATATATATTTTTTTTTTTGTATTTTGTAATTTCCTGCGCTATGTTGCGTATGATTTTTATCAAATGCTGACAATGTTGTCTCTGTTCCACTGTGCAGCTGAGCTGCTGCCTGCCTGTTGACCAGGTTTTTTTTGCGAAAGCTTCACACAAAAATATTGTGAATGAAATGTGAAACTTGCTTTTCAACAGCGACAAACAACAGCAAACAAGCAACAAGCGACAAGCATCAAATCTCTATTTATATGCCCCTTTGGGTAATGCTAATAGGAAGTGCTTGTTGCCACAGGATGTAAAGGCTTGTTGTCTACAGCAAAAGGCAAAAAAAACAGTCTACAAAACTTAACAAGCAACATAAACTAGCCCAAGTCTTTCTATTGCTTTCTATTTCTATTAAGATAGATGTCTACAGATATAACATATTACTATATATATATATATATATATATATACATATACTATATATGTATATATCTTGATGAGTTGTAGTAGCTGACTGACTACCACAAAGAAGCCAATCTCTTTGCATGTCAGTTATTATAACCAGTTATGAACACATGCAAATCTTGAATCGTTAAGCAAGCGCAAAAAAAAAGTGAGTGGAAATATTGACGAACATAAAATAATTATGAACTATAGAAGAAAAAGAAAAAAAAAACAACTAACTGCTGAATGAAATACGTACGTATGACACTAATCAGAGTGTAATCTAATCTTTAATTTAAGCTATTAGCTTTTCAACTGATAAATATATAAATTTATATATATATATCGTATATAGAGAGAGATTAAGGCATACATGCTTAAGCAAGAATAAACACTGCAATTGTAATTAATATTTAGACATTATCAAGAAATATTTTAAAAAATTGTTTAAATATTTTTGAAATATTTCAAATATAAATTTGAATCAAAATTAATATTTAGTAATTATTACAAATATTTTTAAAAATTGTTTACACATTTTTAAAATATTTCAAATATTAATTTGAATCAAAATTAATATATAATAATTATAAAAAATTATTTGATAATTATTTCAATATTTTGGAAATATTTTAACTAATTGTTAAATAATTATAAATATTTTTTAACTATTTTATAGTTGTTTTAAAAATATTTGTAAGTAAAAATAAATTTTCTATTTATATTATGGTAAATATAATATATTATTTTCCATGTTTTCTAAATACTTTTAACATTTTATATTAATTTTCAATAAATCATATTTATTTTGAAAATTTTATTTATATTTTCAATATTTCACATTTATTTTTAATATTTTATATTTATTTTTATTTTTAATATTTTTATTATTTTTATATAGTTTGGTTTTTTTTTAATTTCAATAAGCCTTCAATTCGAAATAATAATTTAATAAAAATAATTTTATAGAACTTTTAAAAGTTTATAAATATTTAAAATAATTTTATAGAATATTTAAATAGTCTTCAAATATTTAAAATAATATTATAGAATTCTAAATAATTTTTAAATATTTTTTTCAGTAGTTGAAAACATTTTTAAAATATTTAAAATAAAACTAAAATATTTATTATTTTACTAAATAATTCTTCAATATTTAAAATATATTTTTTTTTTAAATATTTGTTCAGCTTTATAAATAATATCTTTCATATAGTATTGTCAAAGTTTTGATGATCAAGCTCAGGTTTTCAATTGTCACACATAATAAAAAAAATAAATAAAAATAAAAATAAAAATAAAAAATATATATGTGTCAATTGCGCTTAGATCGGTTAACTTGATCATTATGTTTCGTAGCTGTCTGCTGCTGTCTGCTGTGCACGTGCAAAATTATGTCAACTGTAATCAAGATAACGCACAAAAATACAGCACGTAAAACTTTTAAACATAAAATAAACTTGACAGTTATTATGAATAAAAAGAAAATTGAGATACTTTCTGTGCTGTGCTGTGCTATGATATTATGTGATGTGATGTGATATGATGCGCTATGTTGTGCTATGAGCATTAGATATGCGCTCAAAATGCAAATTCAAATTGCGGTCACTTGTCGTATATGGATTTGGAGATAGATTGAAATATACTTGTATGTGGCTGTTGATGCAAAATGAAAGTGAACTGAGTATTCTTTGAGTATTTGATGATGAGTGAGAAATTTATTTAATGCTCCCAGAGCTAAAAGTGATGCAGAGAGAGGCAGAGAGAGGCAGAGAGAGGCAGAGACAGGCAGAGACATAGGCAGCGAGGCAGTGATAGTGGCAGGCAGGCATAGAGACAGATAGACACTGAGCAGCATTTCTAATACCGTTAATGTTCCCACTGCTCTTCTCTAGCTATGCTGCTCTTCTCTTCGCTTCTCATCTGAACTCTGCTTTTGCGCTGCTCTTCACTTCTCATCTCATCTTCATCAGTTTGCTGTATGACGTTGTGATTCTGGCTCCGGTTAGCGGGGCAATGCATCATTTGTTGTTAATGGCAACTTGTTTTGTTGCTTGCTTGCTTGCTCTGCTTGCTGACTGTCTGTAAGTACTAGTACCAGCAGTACCAGCAGCAATAGCAGCAGCAGCAACATTGATCAAACTTAATTCAAAGTTCCTGTTACGCGAGCGTACGGTGCAAAATTTCGACATATGTAGGGAGGCGACAACGACAACGACGACAGCAACTGCTGCTGTTGCTGCTGGGTCACTCACAACTATTGTTGTTGTTGTTGTTGCAATGTGCGTGTGATTAAGACGTGTGTGTTGCTGCTGCTGCTACTGCTGTTGCTGCTGTTGAGTTACATTATATTATGTGCCATAATTTAATTGACATTGCGCGCGTAAATCAGGCAATCACTGATATATCAAGTGTTTTCATTGTTGTTGCTGCTGTTGTTGCTGTTGTTGTTGCTATTGCTGCTACTATTTGTTGCCGTCACGTTCGTTGCCGCTGCCGCTGCTTGAGCATTTAAATGCGGTCAGCCAGTTTTTTTTTTTTTTTTTTGTGCTGCTGCGACTGCTGTTGCTGCTGCTACTGTCGCTCCAAGTTAGCCGCTGATACTAACTAGACACTTGTATTATTTAAATCAAGTTGTGCTAGTTTTTTTTTTTATTTATTTTTTTTGCTTCTTTCAGTTTTTTTTTTTTTTTGCCACACATTTTGCTCGTAATACAATAAAACTATTTGCGCACTGACTAAACGCTGCTGCGGCTGCTGCTTTGGCTGCTGCTGCTGCTGCTGTTGATGTGGAAATTAATTTTAATGTTTACAACTATTTCATATTCATAAATGTTTTATTAATGTTTTATTTTTTATAGAAAAAAATAATAAACAAAAACAAAATTAATGCAAGTTTCTTTTTTTTGTTCTCTCTCTTGCTGCTGCTGCTGCGATTTCTGCTTGAAATTCCAATGAAATTTTTGTAGTTTTTTTTTTGTTTTAATTTTTTTTTTGTTGTTGAATGTTTGCTGAAAGTTTTAAAGTCCATGACCTTTGAAACGTGCTGGTTTTTATTTTTGGGCTAGGGGTGGAGCAGACTTATCGCTGGCAAAAACAACAACAACAGCAACAACAACAACAACAGCAGCAAGAGCAACAGTAACAAAGGCTGCTGCTGCTGCGAAGGTGTGCACCGTGGGCGATGCGTCTGCGTGCAGCAGCCCCACACACACACACACACACACATAGTCATGTATTCTGACAAGGAGACACATATACACACACACACACACACACACACACACGAAGACACAGACAGACAGATAGAAACACACATAAAGCAGGCGTTGTTGATTTTTGCAGACATGCCAGAGCAAACGTTAAGACAGTTGCAAAATATTAGTAGACATTTTTTTTATGTAGCAGCATATTTTTTTATTTTATTTATTTTATTTTATTTTATTTTATTTTATTATTTTTTTACTATAATTATTTTGGCGATTTCCTTTTATTTTTATTGTATTCATTTACAAATTTTAATACTTTTTTTTTTTTAAATTAAAAATTTATTATTATTATTTTTTTTTTGATGAATTTTTTTTATTTATTTAAATTATTTTGAATTTTTTAATGATTTTTTTTTTAAATATTTTTATTAATTTTCTTTCCTTATTTCTATTTTATTTTAAATATATTTTAAAATATTTTATATATTTTTTTTAGTACATTTTAATATTTCATCATTTATTTATTTATTTTTTCTTATTATAATTCAAATTAATAAATTTATATTTTTTATTATTATTTAAATTATTATTATTTTTTAATATTTTATAATTTTTCTATTATTATTTAACTATTTTGTTTATTTATTATTATTTATTATTTTATATATTATTTTTTTTATTTTTTTTTTATTGAAAATAAAATCAAAATTTATTGTTTTTATTTAATTATTTATTTATTTAATAATTATTTCAATTTGTTTTTTTTAGGCATTAAATAGCATGCTGTGCCCACTGTTGCCTGTGTAGAGAACTATTTCCGGGTTTCCCTGTGTTTAAATAAATAAATTTCACTGATTGATTTTGATTAGTTTTCACAATTATTCTAGGAAATTCCCCCCGAAGTAATACAAAAATTCTGAATGCAGTATTTAATTTTTTTTTTTTCATTGTTACAATGCAATGTATTTTTTTGCTAGTATTTCAGTCCATGCAAACTTTCTCAGCTCTGAATTTTTCTCAGCTTTGGGTTTTATAATCTTCCCTAACCTATATACTAATACTAACATTTTTTGTTGTGTGTATGTTCTCCCACTGTAAGTCAATGCTTACCAAGCGCCGTTTTGGCAGTTCATCTGCTGCTAAACATAAACTTGATGTTGATGTTGCTGCCAAATCCTTTGTTTCTTTCGAAAACCAAAAAAAAAAAAACGTAGCCTCCTACAATTTCTTAGTTCTCAGTTCTCAGTCATCGTTGCGCCCTTCTTCTTTTGGCCTTTTGTGACTCTCTCTCTCTGTGTGTGTTTGTGTGTTGTGTCTGGCAGCTGAACGCTGGCTGAGGCAGCTTTTAAGCTTTGCTGCTTTACCTTTACTTCTACTGCCTCTGCCTCTGCTGCTGCTGCTGCAGCACAAAACAGATCAAAATATGCCGATATGAGCTCATAAACACGCAGTTTCAAATATTCTGCTTTTTTTTTTTTTTTGAGCGTTCAGCAACAGCTCAACCTCAGCAACAGCTCAGCTTCAGCCTTAGCATCAGTTCAAGCTCTGCAGCAGCACAGCTTCAGCAACAGCTCGTTGAGCATTTCGCACGGACAGCAGCAGCATTTTTATTATTATATTTTTATTTTATTTTTATATATATATATATATTTTTTTTTTGCTTATTTTTGGGTTTTTTTTTTCGTGAAGTGTTTGTCTCGCGCTGTCAGCTACAAGTTTTGAGTTTGCAACTTGAGTTAAAGCGCGTTTCTTGCGGCTTCTACTTCGTGTTAATTTTATTTTATTTTTTTTGTGATTTTTCATTATTGAAACATTGAAAAATAATAACGAAAAAACCAAAAAAAAAAAACGTTCTATGTAATTATTCAATTAGTCGACGGGCAGCAGAAACAGAGAGAAAAAAAAACAGTAGCAAAAATCATTTAACACTAATTGAAATTGTATCAAAAGGCGAAAGCGAATCGATCTCAAGCAGCAGTTAGTCATGGCATGAAAATATATATATATATATATATATATATATATATATAGATATATATGTATATATAGTGCATATAGAAACTTTGATCTGGCGCCCAGCAGACACCGGATGCACTTTCAAAATCAAACTACAAGTGGCGCGTACTTAACAAGCAGCCAGTGAAAGATGCTGCAACAGCAACGGCAACAGCTGAAAACTAGCTGCTGCTGCGACTAAGACTGAGCGCAACGGGAGGCTGGGAGGAAAGTGCAGCAGCGACAACAAGCAGCTGACAAGCAACAATAACAAAAAAAATTAACTTGTTTTACTTTTTTTTGCAGCAGCAGAAGAGGCAAAAAAAAAATAATAATAATAATGAAATTACCATAATTATATTTTTGCAGGCAGCACTAAAAAAAACAAAAACAGCCGCAAAAAAAACAGAGAGAGAGAGAGAGAAAGAGAGAAAAAAAAGGCAGGCAAATAATGTGCCACAGTTTTGTAGCAGAGGAAAAAGTAATATTTATAAAAATATAAATATATATATATAGCTATGATTCTATGCCATATCATTGACTATATATATGTAGCTATAAAAAGCTATTTCTAGCTATATAGCTATAAAGCTATATATATATATATATATATATATATATTGCTATTGCATATTTCATTAGCAGGTGTTAGAACATGTCGCTGCCTAACTTAAATTCAGGCTATGCCGGACGACAAATGACTTTGACGGCGACGGCGACGTTGACTGCTGAAAGCGACTGCGATGGCAACTACAACTGCGACTGAGACTGAGACTGCGACGCTGTCGTTGACGTTGCCGTTCGACGAGCTGTCAGTGTCAGTTGTAGCGTAGTTTTTTCTTCTTCTTCTTCTTCATTTGCTGCTGCTGTTGCTGCCGTTGCCTGCGTTTTGCGATACGAGTTCGAGACATGCAAAACTTTAAGACCAACAACATTTGCGCACAACACGCCCCAAAAAACGAAACACTAAAGAAAAATACTACAAAAAAATATACAAAAAAAAATAAAACAAAAATACAGAAGAAAAAAATACAAAAAAAAAAACAAAAAAAAAAAAAATACAGAAAAAAAACATAAAAAAAAATAAAAAAAAAATAAATACAAAAAATACAAAAAATTGTACAAAAAGTAAAAAAAAAACTAAAAGCTTTGCACAAGCTTGGCCAACCGGCTGCGTCCCGCTGAAGGCCATTAAGACTGTGAATGTTGCTGTTGTTGTTGCTGTTGTTGTTGCTGTTGTAGTTGCTGCTGCTGTTCGTTGTTCTTATTGTTGTTGCTGCTGCTGTTGTTACTTTTGTTGCTGCTGTTGCTTTTGTTGCTACTGTTGTTGCTGTTCCTGTCGCTGTTGTTGTCGTTGCTGTTGCCGCTGCTGTTACTATTTTGCTGCTGTTGTTGCTGTTGCTGTTATTCTTGTTCTTCTCCTTGCTGCTGTGCTTTCTTGCTTCTATAGCTGCTGCTGTTGTTGCTGTTGCTGTTGCTGTTACTCCTGGCATTGCTGCCGTGGCTATTGCTGCTGCTGTTGTTGTTGCTACCTTTATAGCTGCTGTTATTTCTAATGTTGCTGTTGCTGCTACTTCTCCAGCTGCTGCTGCTCCTGCTGTTGTCCTTGTCTTTGTAGTTGTTGTTGCTGTTACTGTTGTTTGTGCAACGCATAAATCTTAAGGTAAAGCACAATGTTTTGTTTGCATGCCTCAAACATTGGCGCGGCACGGCCTGGCATGGCGTGGCGTGGCATGGCATGCCCAAAGTACTTGCCACAGTTTTGCTGCTTATAGTTTTAGCCATAGCTTTATATATGTATAGTTGCTGCTCTATAAACTATTGTCCGAGCTTCTGGCAAATCAATAAAAAACTTCCGCTCTGGCTGCCAAACTAAACTAAAGTAAATTGTGAGGGCGGCATTAATTAACACGCCGCCGCCGCCGCCACTAACAGCAGCAGCAGCAGCGAGCAGTGAAAAAAAAAAAAACTGAAAACGAAAGTTATCCTGAACAGCAGTGGGAGGGAGATGGCTGGCCGTGGGGGAGTGGCAGGTTGCAGGGTGAGGCAGTTGAACTATTAGACAATGCAGCAGTATGTCGAGAGTGTCGATTGCTGCTGCTGCTACCTCTGCTGCTGCTGCTGCTGCTACTTAGTATTGCTGCTGCTGCTATTACGACTACATTTAACTTGGCAAAGTACATTGATCAACTGCGGCACAGTTAGCTGCTGGGCAACACCCTTTGGCGCAGTCATAAATTAATTTTGCTTAACCCTTTGTTGCCCCCCTCTTGCTGCTTTTTGCTGTTGCTGTTGTTGTTGTTACAGCAAATGGCCGCAGGGTCAGTCAGATAAAAGCAAATTGATTGTGTCGACCTGACTGACGCTGCCACACTGCACCGCACCGCACCGCCTCTCAGCCTGCCTTGCATTGTGGGCGTGGCTGTTTGTTTAAGTTACGTTTCGTTTTCGTTTCAGTTTTTCGTTTTTTTTTTGGCTAACAGAAATGCAATGCAGCGCAGCGCGTCGACGCTGACATCGATTGACAGCTGCCAGTTTTTAGTTTTACTTGCGGTTTGCCAAAAGGCAACTTAAAAAAAAAAAGAATTTGTTGCATGTTGTTGTTGTTGCAAGTTTATATTGCTGCAGTGCAGCGCTGCTTGCTGCCCTCCGACCATTGTTTTTTTTTCGCATGTAAATCAGCGTTTTATAGGGTGACTAAGTAAACTGCTTGTGGCATGCCACACATAGACATAGAGACCCACACACACATATACATAGACATAGACATATAGACATGCAGCACTAGAAATTTATTACACAGCCGCCGTGTGGCACGCCTGCCGCCCAGCAGACATAAAGGCAAAAGCAAAGCGCGACTTGAACCTGAAGACTTTTGGGCTCAACTTTGTCTGTCTGTCAGTCTGTCAGTCTGTGGGGCTGTCTGTCTGTCTGTGGGTCTGTTCGTCTTTCAGTCTGTGGCATGGCAGCTAAAGCAGCCGTATTCAAATAACTATCTTGATAAACAACTTGCGGCCGAGCAACACCCACGCAGCACACACACACACAGTCACACACACACACACACACATGCATAGAGACTGACTTAACTGTAGACTCTTCACTTCAACTTGTTTTACAAGTTTCAGTTGCTGCTGCTGCTGTTGCCGCTGCTGCTGCTGTTGTTGCTGTTGCCGTTGCTGTTGCCGTTGCTGTTGCCTTACAACATTCTATGTCTCTGTGTGTCTGTGTGTGCGTGAACTTTTGTGGCACACTAATTCAATTAGGAAGCCCACGCCCACTATCAATAAATTTCACAAAAACGAGACTCATTCACATCTCTCGACATGCGTTTTTTTCTTCTTCTCTCTCATTTATTTTTATTTTTACTTTTTTTTTTGCAATGTTTTTTTTCTTTTTTTGCCTTTTGCTTTTCATGTGGAAAACTATTGTAAAAAAAAAGTAGAAAAAAAAAAAATACGCTTTACAGACAGTTTGACGTTTTTTTTTTTTTGTTGGGACACGAAACAACAACGGGATTGAGCTGTGGAGACTGTGGAGACTATGGAGACACTGGCAACCAAAGAGAACTAAGCGCTGTGCAGTGAGCAGTGAGCAGTGAGCACTGAGACATGAGAACTTAGTACTGAGTATTGAGATACTGTGAGCTATGTTACTAAAACTAAAACTGGAATTGGGTGGGTGTCGCCAAGCCAAGTCACAATGGCAGGCGTTGTTTTTGCTTTTCATAACAATTATATTGTTGTTGTTCCTGTTGTTGCTGTTGCTGTTGTGCTCGTATCTTTCCCTCTATGCCGTGGGCAGTAGCGCGTGCATTTAAAAAAAAAAAAATACAGATACAGATACTCATACTTGTAAAGATAGCTAGATATGTCTGTCTCTGTATACATATACGTACATATGTATCTATATCTGCAACTGTCGTGTTTCTTTGTGCGTCGTCATACAAAAAGTTGACATTGACACACGTGCAAAATGAGTGAAAAACAACAACAACAACGACGACGACGACGTTATGATATTACAGCAACTATATGTCGTCTAGTATATCTACATATATTTTTATGACTGAGGGTCACAGGCGTGGGAGGAACTTTTGCTCTTGCTCTTATTGTTATTGTTGTCTGTTTGTTAGCTTGGCTCGTTTGTCAGTCAACATTAGAGGCATGTCAACAATTCAATTTGAAATGCATTTACCGCTGCTGCTACTGCTGCTTATGTTTACCTAGGGACAAGGACTTTCGTTTAGGGAATTAAGTCAGTTGCAAGCAATAATGAAATAACAACAACAATTACATTTACATTTTGCATATTAAATGCGCAAAAATATTATGCGCAGTTTAAGATCTGGCAACGCCGCAACATTCACATTACTCAAAATGATCAACATTGTGGCATAATTAAGTGAGAGTGAAAGGGATGCAATGACTGCTATGAGCAGCAAAGAGTGCGTGGTGAAGGTGCTGCTGCCAGCTGCTGAGCGCTGCTTAGAGCTGCTGAGCGCTGCTTAGAGCTGCTAAGAACTGCTGCGAGCTGCTGAGCGCAGCCAAGGGCTGCTGAGAGTGTTGCTAAGTGTGTGATGCTTTTCACCTAAAACGCAAAAGAAGATGCCGAAAGGGCCGCAAGCAGCGCTGAGAGCGACAAAGAGTAGTGTATGTATTGCTGGCAGCGGGAAGAAGAAGACGTAAAATGAGCTACAGGCATTGCTGACAGCTACTGAGCGCTGCTTTGTACTGCGGAGAGTTTGTAATACTGCTGGCAGCAGAAAAAAGTTTCAAACTCCTCTTTCTCTTCTTTTTCAAAATGTAAAACTGCAGCGCATGCAATGCAAAGCTTTAATGAAAGCTTTTAAATGCGCTGCTTAGTATAAATATGGATCAATAATAATTAATAAAAACAATTGCTAGTTAAATATTATAAATAATTAATTTATATATAAATATTTATAACAAAATAGATAATATACATAAATGAAAAATATTTGTCTTGCATATTGAACTCACCTGCGTTTGCGTTAAGCCAAGACTCGCTGCAAGTTCGGCACGTTCGGGCAGTGCCAGATATTGTGTACGTTGGAATCGTCGATTCAGTTGCTGTAGCTGCAGTGAACTGTAAATGGTGCGTGGCTTGCGCATTTTCTTGCCTTTGCCATTGACGCGTAGGCCAGAGTCTTCGCATTTGTCTGAGATTGAAAAGTCTGCAAGGCATAATGTAAAAGGAAGAACGAAAAATAAAAGACAAAAACAAAAAAAAAAGAGAATATTATAGTATTTATATATATATATGTATATTTAAAGAGCGCCAGAAAAACTTTATGCACTGTAAATGGTACGCAAAAAAAAAAAAGCAGAAACTTTGCAATGATGAATTTATAATTAAGCATAAAAATTATGGCAATGCTTTTTGCAGACTATGTATCTGTATAAGTGTCTGTCTGTGTGTGTGTGTGTGTGTGTGTGTATAAGGAGCGAGAATAACTTTGCTACTTATGCATATTTATGAGCTTTATGCGCCTTGCAATGGAATGCATAACATACGTGACGCTTATACACGAAGCATGACAAAAAGAGAGAGAGAGAGAGAGAGAGAGTAAGCTCTCAATCTTGCGTGCTCTCAGTCTTAAGAGAGCCACAGTGTAAGTGAGTGAGTGAGAGAGAGTAAGCGAATGAAATGAAGAAGAACGTAAGCTAGAGCGAGAGCAGATCATAAAGCACCAAAATATTGAACACGTTGAAAATGTTAAGTAACTTGTAAAATGTGCGGTAATTAAGTTAAATGAACAATTACATTGTCGCCCGAACTATGTATAAACAAAAGCAAAAGTTCAAAGCACTCGATCAACTGTTATGAGTGCGTGTGTGTGTGTGTTTATTTATTTTGCACAAGTTCAACGAGCAGAGCATACTATGTGTTGGCGAGGGGTAACTGCAACTGCTGATGATGCCGACGACGACGACAACGGCGACAGCGACGTCGCTAATTGTTCAAAAATAACGCGAATCCACCAACTATTATTAAAGCGCCATATATGGCATAGTAGTTACCCGTCATCATTACCGTTACACTATTACCTGACTGTGCACTGCATGTATATGTGTGTGTGTGTCTCAAAAAAAAAATATTGGCGCTGTGCAGCACGTGCTGCGGCTTAATGACAAAATGGCAGCGTACAAGCGAGATGGCAATATATATATTTGGTGACCAGCCGGCATGCCACATGGGCCATTAGTCAGACTGACACCAAGTCCCTAGTGTGCGTGTATGCATGCATACATGTATATATGTGTGTGAGTGTGTGTGTGTTGCATTACTATTGGATCGCTGCTGCACATGTCTTTTGACAAGGCAAAAGGCGGAGCAGGAGCAGCAGCAGCAGCAGTGTCAGCGACGGCGACAGCGGCAGAGGTAACATACGCATACAGTCAGCCAACTATAGCAAAGAATGGTGTAATTAATTACGCCAAACGAAAGCGTAATTACGGTAATTATAATTACAAACAACTGTAAGCGTAGTCTCTCTCTCACTCTCTCTCTCTTTCTCTTTCTCTTTGTGTGTGTGTGTGGCAGTGGGCCATTTATTATTAGACATACATTAAACATTTATTGGTTTGTTGGCGCGCAAAAATTGCCAATTACTTAACATGGCTAACGATCAGCTGTTTTTTTTCTTCTTTTTTTTTTAATTTTTTGAGCAGGTCAACTACATAATAAAAGCTGTGCAGCATGCTGCAGTGAGCATTCAAGGTTAATTGCTTGTCGCAACGGTCAATGTGGCGTATGAGTGACAAAAATGTCAAACTACGTCAAAGACGAGAGCACTTGAATGCATATATATAACTATATCTATATATCAGATATACAGTATATATATAATATATTTATACACTTCATCATCTTCTTCTACTAATTCTGCTGCTCATCACTGTGCGTGTGTTTGTGTCTGTGTGTTGGCGGCAACAATAGCTGGCAAAATGAATTGCTTTTCACTTACGGACAAAACTGCTCAACCAAAACACATTAAAACACAACACAGAAAAACACTGAAAAAACAACATACAGTGAGCAAAAAAAAAGCAAACAGCGAACGGCAACAAAATTGTTCAACAAAATGCGATAGTTAACAAAATGTCACAGTCAAGCGCGCAATTATGCCAAAGACTGAGAAAATCTAAATATATATCTCTATATATACATCTATCTATCTATCTATATATTATATATATATCTATGTGTACATGTACATATATGTTATATATCTGTATATTTAGTTTTCAATTTCAACAATAGACACACGCAAAAAAAAAAACACAAAAAAAAACTTTTCGGTGCTGTATTCTTAACGCTTCACAAAGTTTCTATAAAAAAAAAAAAAAAATACATGAAAAAGAAAAAAAAAAGGCAAAAATATTGCACTATGAAAACTAAATGATTTCGTTTATTTTTATGATCTATAAAACTAAATACAACCTGTCAAAATATGATATAATAAACTGATTCCTACAACTTATGACAACTTGTGATTCATTTACTTTATTTTACTTTCAGTTTAAATATTTCATTACTTCAAATAAAAATAAAAATGACAAAAAAATATATTTTACAAAAATGCAAAGATATATCAAAATTTGTAGAATATTTCGAAATTATTATTATTTAATTAATTATAATTTATGAATTTCTAAATTTCTTTAATTGAGCAAAAATATTCTACAAATTTTTCAAATATTTTTGAAAATGCACAAAAAAATTTATGTAAATTTTAGAATACAGCAAAAATTTGTTCAAGTCTTGAAAATGCATAGAATAATAATATTTCGTTTATTTTCTTCAACATTTTGTTTTTTTTTTTTTTTTGGCTATAAAAACTTTATGAGCATAAAAGAAGCGCATAAAATTTATACATAAAATGTTGAAGCTTGAAGACAAGTTTAACTTGTCTTATTAGTCTGCATTTGCTTTGTTAAACGTGCAAATATTTTTGTTGGTACTTTAAAGCATTATAAAATAGACTTTTTTTTATCGACTATGTAGATTGTCAATGTCAAGATGTGTAAACAAAAAGGCAACGACAACAATAAAAAAAAAACACTTGAAAAGCGTTGCCCACTTCAAGTTCAAGTGTCGCCAAAAAGTGCGAATTTGAAAGGCCAAAGGCTAAAGCGATAAGCGTGATAGAGATAGATAGAGAGAGAGAGAGAGGCATAAAGATATTGAGGATCTTTGAAGAGATCTTCAGAAACACACGCGAAGCAAGTAGAAATGAAGACTGTGAGAAGATTCAAAAGAATGCTACGTTTCTACATATACATGAATATATATATATATATGTATAATCTGACTATATGTTTGTATAGAATATTTTGATGATGCTTGAAAAAAGCTTTTAGAGTGAACTTACCATCCTTGGGTGGACTGGCGCAGGGCGGCGCATAGCTGCCTAAATGATAGCCAGAGTAGGAATTTTGATGCATGGGCGGGAATGGATAACCAAGAGCGCTACGTGGACTCGGAAAGCCCGAATCCTGGCCGCCCTGTGGACCAAAATGCTGATACGTGCTGCGTATGCCACCGTAACTATAAAAAAAATGTGAAAATATGGAAGATGAAAATATAGAATTATTTTATTTAGTTAGTCAGACAGTTTAGTTAGTATATAAATATAAATAATACTAGTATATGTACGGCTAAATGTGCTGAAAAACGGAAACAAAGTTTATATATATATCTATATATTTTTTTTATTGCTCATATAATATTCATTGTCGGCCTTTTGGCACGCCAGGTCAAAGAACAACAAATCAATGAAAACTAAATCGAGCAACAACAACTGCAACTGCAACAACAACAACAACAACAATAAGAACGACAGCAAAAACAGCTGCTAAAGAAAAAAAGTTTGCGTGTTTTCCCTAAACACTTTTCACAGTATTAAATTCCAATGTATATTTTTTTACTATGTAGAATATAAAATACTCGCTCGACTATTTTAACTGAATTTTCATGTTTAATGCACAAAGCGTCGAAACGAAAACTTTTTCTCTCACAACAAAATGTTCAAAAAAAAAACAACACACAGAAAACTTTTGCCATGACTTCATTTACAAATAGACTAAAAAAGAAAAAAAAAAATGAAATGAGGCAACTAACATTTGATGCGGTTAATAAGACTATGAAGAAAAAAAAAATAAATAAAGCAAGAAATAAAAAAAATCAATAAATTTCCTACACTCTGTGTGAATGTGTGTATTAGAGAGTTGCTAGTAAATATTTTTGTTAACACTTTATAAGACATGGCCAAAACTGAAATAGTTGTTGGTTGGTTGGTAAAGCTGCAACATTGAACAGTTGAACAATTTCCCATGACTGCGCCATGGTTGATGGCAACCCTAGTTAGTAATATTATCGTCAACTTGAAGTTCGACTCTTTTTTTTTTTAATTTTTTGCTGTTATGAACTTTACTTCAACGATTGCCCAATAATAAGCCATGAAATATTCAATACGGAAACGGAAAATAATACACGAAATAAAATGAAAACGCAACGTAATGAAACTGCCAAAGAGAGACTCAGGCACAAACCGCAAGACAACTCCGCAATATGGCAACCAACCGACCAACCAACCGACCAACCGACCAACCAACCGACCAACCAACCGACCAAACGAATGAACAGCAGCGCAACACACGCACCAACAGCACAAAATGACAAAACGCAAAACCGCAAAACACAAAATGCAATGAAATATGTATAATGAAAAATCGAATCGTGCGTCGTTGCTAAAAAAAAACACGCAATTTTTCGTGGCACATTCACTGCAAATGGCAGCAAAAAAAAATAAAAATGAGTAAAAAAAAATTAAAGTCAGTTTTATTTACAGTCAGATAGAACGTAGGGAAAAACCATGACAGGCAGGGAAAGCATTTATTAAAGACTTGCAGAGTGTGAATACTTGAATTCGAATACATATTCGTATAGTTTGTAAGTTTGTATTCATATTCACATTCGTACAAATACTAAACTGCATTTAATTGAATTTATTTTTGGTTTCCGTTTTACTGCTTTTTTTTTTGCCGTAGGGGCGACATTAAACAGTGAAGTTAGCAAAGGAACAGAGAGAGAGAGGGAGAGAGAGAGATCGTTGAAGAGGGAGTGAGAAAGTCAGCAAGTGAGTAAAGTCTACTACTACTACTACTACTATATGCCAGCATAAAATATGTATTTAAACAATAAGCAAAATACGCCGGAAAAGTTACCCTGATATTAATGATTATTTCTACGTTGACAGCATATGCTATAACTTTAACTATAAGTATACCAATAACAGTACTTAATACTAGCAACATCTTTAATCAACAAACAAAAGCTAAATCAATTGAATGAAAGAGACAGCACTTTGTGGTAGATACTGATCAACATTTATTTTTTTTTTCTCTTTTTTTTTTTTTTTTTTTTTTGATAGTCTTTATAATCTGATAAAAACGTTTGACATGTACAAAAATATGTTCTCTCTTTTTTTTATGTGTGTATTTTATTTATCTTTTGATATCTGATAATAAACTTTTTGTGTAGTGGCATGGCCTGCGTGTACTTGGCATAAAAAACATTTTATAAAAATAAAAAAAAAAATTAAAAAAAAATATTTTTTCTACAAAATTTTAAATATTATTTGGAGCTGCTATTAATAATTTGCATATCATATTAAATCTTAGTTTCCATTTTAAATATTTTTAAAAATAAATATAATAATAAAATAAAATAGAATTTAATGGAAAACAAATTTTGGCGTCTTTTCGTATATTTTAAGTTAAAATAAAATAAATTTTTGAATATAAATAAAATATGCCTTGCGGCTCTGATTTTATGTTAGACTAGAAGAAATCTCTGTCTGCTAAAAATTTCTTAAATTATATTCTATTATTATTTATATAATTTGTATAAATTTATGAATTCATTAAATCTACCTAGAAAATATATTTTAAAATTTTACTAAGAATAAATTAGAAATTGTTATTAAATTTTAATATATTTCAATATTCTATGCAACTTAACTTACTGAAATTTTATTCAATATTCTATTTATATATTTATTTTATATTTTTTAAATATATTTTTTAAAATTTTTGTATATTTTTTTTCTATAAATTTTTATTTTCATTTACTTTTTCTTTATATTTCTGTCATTTTCTATTATTCTTATTTGTTTTATATTTTTCTACATTTCCTCTATATTCCTCTATATTTTTTTATATTTTCACTTAAATATTTTTGAAATATATACTACAAAAATTCTACACAAATTTTGTAACTATTTCACAATGAAAATTCACTTTTTGCATATATATAAAGCGCGTGCCAAACTATAACGTTGCATTTGTTTTTTATCAAATAGATCAGCATACAATAGCAAGAATGTAAATGAAAATATAAACTAATAAAATTAAGCAAAGAACTGAAATAAAATTGAAGGCTTATAATGATCAGGGAACGCCCTGAAAGTGAATTTTTGGGTGTGTTATGTTCGCAATATTAAGAGCTGATGACGGGCGGCAGATAACGAAACTGAATCGAAAAGAAAAAAAAAACTGCATCGCAGCAAGGCCTGAGGGGATAACAGTCAGGCAGGAAAAGAGACAGACAGGCAGAGTGACAGACAGAAAGACCAGACAATTTGTCAGTCAGTCAATCAGTCAGTCCATCAGTCAGTTAGTCAGTCAATCCGTCAGTCACTCACTGTATATGTGTTTGTCCTTCAGAGGCAGCACTTTTGACATTTTTCGTTAGCTGATTTTACAACACTGATAGACAACACAATGAATAGCAATAAAAATAACAAAAAAAAAAACACAAATAATTTAAAATGTTGCAAGTTTGCATGTTTGATAAAAAAAGATTTAGCAACTTTTTGTGTGTATGTGTGAAAAAAAAAAACTTACCCAGCGGCGGCATGCTGCTGCAGTTCGACAAATGCCGATTTGCCGGGTATATTAACGCCAGGTGTGATGCTGGCGCTAACGGCGGCGGTGCTGCCACCGTCCATATATTTGGGCGTATGTGGTGCATCCGGTGCATCCATGCCTGATTGTGGTGTGCTGGGAGGCCCCTCGTAGGGGCTCCCTAAGTCCGTGAAATTGAGCGTGTTGGCGCCTATTGAGGCCACTTTATCAAGAATTTTGACGGCTTTTCTTTGGAATCGCGCACGCAGGAAATCAATACAATAAAGACAACAACAAAGCGCTGTCCTTTTCTATAAGTATATATATATATGTGTGTGTGTGTGTATGTATGAGTGTGTGTGTTTTTGTTGTAGTTGTGTATGTTTTTTTTTATTTATTTATTTGTAAATTATTTGCACATTAAACAAGTTTATTGAATTTTAATTAAATTGTTTAAACACGCTTTAAATTGTTTTTTTTTTTTTCTCTCTCTCTCTCTTTCTTTCTCTTTCTCTTTGTTGTTTTTTTTTTGTTTATTTATTGCTTGTAGATTGACGCGTAAATCCTTAGCAGCATTTGTGGCGAACACTTTTGTTATTTGACATGTGACAAGAAATATTTATAACTTGAAACTGTTGCACTCGCAATAATTTTTTTTTTTATTTTATTATATTTATTTTATTTTTTGTGTCACACTTTAATGACGATGATGACAATATTATTATTAATAATAATAGTGATAATAATAGTGATAATAATAATAATAATAGAGATTATAATAATGATGACTGCGAGAATGACACCACTTGTAACAATTTGTATTTGAATTGCTTTTTGTTGTGTTGCATTTAATTGGCATTCACAAAATGCACACACTCCAAGACAAGAAGACACTAAACAATCCACAAACAACACAAATAAATCTGTGCAATTTGCGCTTACGATTTGCTATTTGCGATTTGCTATTTGCGCTACGATTTGTGATGTGACGCGACGGCAAACGCGAGCAAAACGAATAAACGAACAACAAACGCAATAAACGTACGTTAAGGCAAATGCTAAAAAAATCGTTGAACATGAACGTGAGCGACACGTACGCGAATATTCAATCCACAATCCAAGAATTCAAAAAAAGAATCAAATGGGAAATCATCGGGTAAAACGAAAATTCGGTTATTCGGTATTTGGTATACGAGACTCGAGACGAACCGGGCGAACGGCGCTGCGACGAGCGACAGCAACAAACGACCAACCACGAACAAAGTGCGTATACGACTAGGTACGAGCTCAGCGCTGCGATTGCGCGCTGCCCGTCAACGCTATCGTTGCAGTCGCTCGAACAATGCTTTGTCGCTTTGCGGCGCTGTCGCTGTCGCGTGTAAGTGAAACAATTGCGCTCTATGCGCCATATGAGAGAGCGAGATGTCTGTTGCGGCTGTGACGCGTTTACAGCCCACCACCAATGGCATGGCATGGAACCGGTTTGACGTCGCGTCGCTGTCGCTATCGTATGTATGTGTGCATATCGGTGTGAGCTGTCGCGGCAGCGGTTGGTGTTGAAACCGCACCAATACCATAAATTTTATCAATGGAGACAACGACGACAACGACAACAACACGATGTAGACGGGGGAGCGCCCATACTACATATGCCTTATGCTTTCTGTGTATTTAATTTTTGGTTTTTTGTTTCTGTTTTCTTCTCTTTGTTGTTGCTGTTTTGTGTGTCAACTCTGCATGTGCATTTGTGTGTGTATTGTAGTTGAAAGCCGTCGTCTAGTTTTATGGGTTTTGTGGCGCTCTCTCTTGTACCCCCATGGCCACCCACTTGAGGCGTGGCCAGCAGCAATAGCAAGAGCAACAACAGAATTGTTTCTCCCCTCCCCCTTTATTGAGGGGGATTTACAACATTATCAACATTTTATTTGTATGCAAATTTCAGTATAGTTTTTTTTTTTTGTTTTTGTTTTTCAATTCTTTGGACATTTTGGGACGACGGCGACGCGCGCTGCCGCTGTTGCCATTGAAAGTGCAAATATTTTGACATTTTAAATAATGTTGATTAAATGCAAAGGTCTCAATTATTGAATTGATTGCTGAACCTGTAATTTATTTTACGCTCTGAAATGTGTGACACGCAATCAACAGTTGCATTCGTTCACAATTCCTGGCCTGTCGTTATTTTAGCTCATAAATTCTTATAGACATTTAATTTATTTGTATTTATGCAAATAAAAAAAAGTAAACAAAATAAATAATTTTTATATATTTATTTTATATAAATTATTGGTAGTAAATAAATATTATAAAAAATTCAATATCTTGTAGCTTTAATATTAAAGTCAATTCAAGACAACTAGCGCCATCTACTTGCCCAAACTGAGCAACTTGACAGGCAGCAGCAGCAACAACAATGAGAGAAAGAGAGCAGCAATAAACGAAACCAGTCAAACTGGCCAGCAGCAACTTGACGTCGCTCAACAGCACAGGTACAAAAACAACAACAAAATACTCATACATGCAGAGCGCAAGCATGCTCACAAATACTTATACATAGTGCAAGCACGCCCCCTTGCATGCATACGAAAATATACAAACATACAAACACAGAGGCAAATACATACACACACATGCACACAGTCTAGCATGCTCGCTAACAAAAAGAGCGCTTGCGCTCTCTCGCTCTCTCACCTCAGTTTGCACATTGGACGCCGCCCACTGCTGAGCAACAAATTCAAAATGGCGACGCGTCGCTGTCGCTGTCGCCTTGTAGCGCTGCTTTTGCAGCAGCTAACAGCAAAAGCAGCAGCAGCAGCAGCGTAAAACGTACGTACAGAATTTTCATTCACAAGACGCAGCCGGTTGTCATTTTTTTAAGGCAACAGAAGACAAGAAGACAAGAACCTTTGGCAGCGACGCACTTGGCAGCTTGACTTACAATTGATCAACTATTTCAACTAGCCCTTACAACCAACCGACAGACCGTCAAGCCGTCCAACCGTCCGCCTGTCCGTTAAACTGACTACAAGCTAAAGTTGTCACCTGTACGCCCGAGGAGGATTTCCGTTTAGACTTGGCGGGTTTTGTGTGTGTTTTTTTTTTGCTTATCTGCGACAACACTTTGTGCAAATATGTGAAATGTATGTGTGAGTGTATGTGTGTGTGTACAACTGCTGCATATTTATAGCGTCAAGCTGAGACGCAATTAACAGTTTCAACGTTGTGAACAAGAAAATGTTGCGTATCGATCAAGAACTAGCTTAAAGCTAAGCTATAGGGCAACGCATTGATCGGTAGAAACAAGAAAAAAAAATGGAAAAAATTGAAAAAAAAAAAAAAAGTTAATCCCTTTGCAACGCGTTGCAACAATTTGAACAGCACTTATTTATCAAAGGCCGCACAAGTAAATTCCATGTAATTGTTGCAATTAGTTAATGAAATATTTATATAAATGCAAATTATGATTGGCTGTAGCCACTACTGCTGCTATTGCTGCTACTGCTGCCCACTGTCCAATTTCCCACTGTGCCATTGACTGTATATGCTTGACTGTTTGTGTCTCTATCTTTCTCTTTCTCTCTCTCTGTGTGTGTATGTGTGCAACTTACAGTCTGTTGGAAAATAATTGCACACAGAGAGTAAATCGAAATTAAATCGTTGCTCTAGACGTTAGACACGTGCACTGAATATATGTCAACTTAACGCGTTTGCAAGTCAATTTAAGTAATTCAATAAAATAAATTAAGTTACAAATTGACGCATATTTATTATAGACAAACTATTCAATATTTTATTACTTAAATACATACAACTTTACCTTTTTGCCTTTCTGTTTGCTTTGGTAACACATTAATTTTGATATTTCAATTTCATGAAAATTTTTAAAGCAATAATTATGCGTATTATTTATCAATCAACATGCTTCTATTTGATTTATCATTTTATTTACATTATTTATTATTCAAATATAATTTATATAATTTTTCAATTTAATTCAGTTGCTGTTTTATTTATTTATTTATTTTTTTTTTTTGCATATTTTATTTAATGATAAATAATTTATTAATGCATTTAATTTGAACTTTTATAAGTAAAAACTTTACATTAAATATTTAAGAAAAATTTAACCAATAATTTTTTTTTTAAATATTTACATTATTTCAATTTTGATTTAATTTCAAGAGTTTCAAAATTTAAAATATTTATTATTATTATTTATTATTTAATATTTGATTTTTATTTAATTTTTTTTCTATTTTTTATTATATTTTTTGCTAATATTTCTAATTTGCACACAGTAAATTATATAAATAATTATGACAAAAATAAATAAAATTATTTAATATAAAAAATTTTAAAAATAAAAATATTTATGCACATAAATATAAATACAAAATTTCAAAAATATAAAAAATACATTTAAAATATTTTTTATTCATTTTCACGCTATTGCTGTATCTATATCATTAGTAAAAATAATAGTTATTATGTTAATCTGCTCTACCTACCATAAATAAGCATGTAAATAAGTGAGAAATTGAGAAAGTATATGTCCCTATGTTGTATATGAGAATAGAATGTTTTACTCACTTGATGTCTCACTTTTGATGTAGAAGTATAGAAATCAGAGTAAAGCAAGCAAAAGCAATAGTAAATGTAGCATAGCAATAGAAATACGGAAGCCTAATCGATTTTATTACCAAATAACATTAATTCTCAAATTAAAACCAAGCGCCTCGACGCCTGACACCCGATGCCCATTGCCCGATGCCCGATGCCCGACGTATTGCAGTTAAACAAATGAGACGATTAATTTTATTTAGCTGCTGTCGAGGCTTGCTACTAGGCCTAGGAAAGAGCTCTCAGGCTCGACACCAAAAAAAAAAAAAAAATAACTGACTGACTGACTGACTGTGTATACAAAATCAACGGAAAATTTGAAATGCACAGCAAAACGCCCACAAGAAGTTAAATGAGAAGAGACACGAAGAGTAGAGAAGAGAGTAGAAAGCGCAAAACCGTCAAGGGTTCTTTTTAGCTTGTTGAGCGCAAAGGCCACAAGAAAAGGGCAAACAAGGCAAAGGTACAAACGACAAAGGTAAAGCCGAATGCGAAGGCGAAGACGAAGCAAAAAACTAAAAAAGCAACACGGAAACACCTACGAAAGGCGGGCAATAAAAGCAAATGAAAAGCAATGAGCGGGGCCCCCAAATCCCAAAACCCAAAAAAAAAAAAAAAGAAAAAGCCAAAGTTCCCGGGCAATACAATTTATCATTTAAATAATAATGTGCCACAAATGACGAGAGACACTGTGCAGGGAAGAGAAGAGAAGACAAGAGAGAAGAGAAGAGTAGAGTAGACAAGAAAAGGGACGACGCCAACAACAACAACAGGAAAACAGGGACGAAACGTTGCGCCTCTGTGAGTGAGATGGCAAGTGCCTATAAATCAATCAAATGCAAAGACTCTTCGACTACAGTAGCTAGAACGAGAGAGAGCAAAAGAGAGAGAGAGAGAGAGATGCATGTCTAGTACAATGTACAATGGGCAATGTATAACTTCTACGGCTACTTCAACTACAACTCTCGGGGGTTGTTCTTGGCTTCAATGAAATGGAAACTGACTGCGGTTGCCGTCGCTGCTTGCTGCTCGCTGCTCGCTGCTTGCTGCTCACTTGACCAAATGAAATGCGAAACAACGCGCTCAAATTACATTTTAATGAGTCTTGAGGGGCACAAGTGGCAAATGATGTTGGAGGGAGGGGAGAAAAACGTTAAAACTGCACAGGCTGACCTCACATGTAGCCAAAAACAAATACACAGATGATCGACCCCAACAAAAAATAAAATAAACCGAAAAAAAAACAATAATAAAAAATACAAACTCAAAGCCAAAGTCAAAAAGCAAAAAGCATTCGATGCGCCTTTCAACGCCATAAATTTTATATTATGAATGCAGCAAGCACCGCAGAGTCTGTGAAACGGCAAGTTTTATGAATTTGTTTATGATGTACGCGAGGAGTCTGATGAAAGCGCCGCAGCAGGCGCCAAATTGGGTCAGGCTGGCTAACCGTGCAAAGCAGCAGTATAAGAGGACCGCCCGTAGCTCTATAACACTGTGGATCTAGAAGCATTAGTGTTGGCCCACATGCTGCTACATATATGTATAAAGCCAAGTCAACACTGTTGACTGCCGATTGCCGATTGCCGATTTGCCGACACCCAAACTCTCACGTCTTAGCTAACTCAATGTTAGCCGTTGGTATATTGACATTTAATTCGAAATAAATCAGTTTTTACGACTTCATTGCAGTCGCAAGGCAAAGTCCGCAATGAAAACAATTCTTAGCTGACTGCTGACTGTTGACTGTTGGCTGTTGGCTGTTGGCTGGCGGCATCTTTTTAAGCAGCATTGCCGGTGGCGTTGGCGCTTCAAGCATCCTGTCTGTCTCTGCGTGTGTGTGTTAATTGGCCGCCATAGCCATTGCCGTCACAACCAATAAATTTTCAGCCCCAACGTCGAAGGCAAAGGCATCCGATACTCAGACTCATTGTTGATGTATTCATTGAAAAACTAGAAGAAAAAAAAATAGTTGTTGCTGCTGTTGTTGCACAGCTGTTTTGTTGTGACACAGAGGACAGACAACAGTTGTTTGATTAGTTGGCACTATGCGCAGCTAGTGTTACTTGTTCATTCCGTATAAAAAAAAGAAAAAAAAACTGCAAAGAGCTCTTAGAGTCGCAGCGCGTGACTTTTGCACACAATTTACGAATTCCTGCGGCGTCAATTAGCCAAAAAAAAAAATAAATAAAGAAACCAGTAAATGGAATTTCAATTGAGTTTTTTTTTTTTTTAGCAGTGCTACTGTATACGCCAAAAGCCAAAAGCCAAAAACTTGTTAGCCAAAACTGAGACTATTGATGTCTTTATTTGTTTCTTGCCTACAGCTAGTCGCACGAAAGACTTAGGCAACGAACGCAAAGTCTACAACAACTATGATAAAATGCCAAAAAAAACCCGACAACAGGATGTTGCTAGACATTTGCTCTAGCAACTCTTCTATGCTCTTCTTCTTCTTCTTCTTTTACTGATGCTACTCCTCTGGCTTTCCCCCCCATTGAAAATAGTTAGAAAATCAAGAAGCTCAACCTCCACGACAATGTTGACGATGACAACGTCCTCAGTGTAAAACAATTTCACACCTGGGAAACCTTTTAAGCAGCGTCACCCCCAAAAAAAAAAAGTCAAAATGAAATGTTTTGAAATTTGAAAATAATTGTTGACACTTTTTTTTTTATTTTTATTTTTCGTATAACACTTGTAGTTGTTGTTATTGTTGTTGTTGTTGTTGTTACCTGGCCATCCACATAACAAGTGTTGTGCGTCTGTTGGCTGCACATGCGCATTGAAAATAAGGAAAACTTCCGGCGTAAAACTTCACAACACACACATTCAAAAATTTAGTTGTGTCACATTAAAAAGCAATTATCACCTTAAATTAACCAAACTACAAGTACAACAACAGTTTTACTGCTGCTATTGCTGCTGCTGCCAGTACGCATCAAATATTCAAATTGCTTCAACTCACATTTGTTTTTTTCTAATGACTTTTCAAAAAAAAAAGTAACAAAAAAAAAAACGTCGTATGCGCAACAGCAGACAGGGAATAGTTTTTTTTTTTTTTTTGGCTCAAATTAACTTGTTGCTATTTTTGATTGGGCGCGTCGTAATATTAGAATCGACACACTGTGACAAGCATACAATGTGCGCGGAGGAAGAGCACAACCGACGGGACGGGGGTTTCGAACGGTTGCGTTATTAATTCGTTTTAAATTATATTGTACTTGTCATTTTATTTTTTTTTCCTATTTGTATATATTTTTTTTTCTGGTTTTTGAAGCATTCTTGATCTAAAGTTTAATTTAGCATTGAATCATACAATGTGACAGTCTAAAAGTTTTTTTTTATATATTTTGTTCACTCAAACAACAAATTATAACTCTCAATATAGAAACACTGGAACGAAAGCTTAATAAAAAAAAAATATATAAATGTTGTAGAAACAGTGACAGGAAATCCAGTTTTTATTGCTTACAATTATTGAATGTTAATTTGAAAATTATTTCAAATAAAAACAAATAGAAGAAAAAAAATTAAAATAACACGAAAATTGTTTTTACTGTCACAACACACGCCCAACGGGTTTTTGATATTTATAAATAATCGTTAAGTAATTTTTTTTTTTTAAATATTTTTTTATGCCATAAATAATATATAGTTTTGCACTTTCGCTAACTAATTGAAAACAAATGAATGAAATCAATTCATTGAGAATTATTTAAATAAAAAAAAAATAAATAAATAAAATTGATTAATGAAATTATAATAATTTACTAAAAATGATATATATCATCAGCAGCAGCAAGAATTAATCAATTAATAAAAAAATAAATTTATTGAATGAAAAAAAATTAGAAAATATATAAAAAATCTGGGATAATCTGGAATATACAAAAAATTTATAAAAATATTTATAATAAATAAAAATAAAATGAAATATAATATAATAAATAATAATACAAAATATAATATAATATATAACTATAAAATAAATTAAAATAAATAAATCTAAAATAATTTTATATAAAAAATATAAATAAAAAATAAACAAAAAAAAAAAAACAAATATAATAACATCTCAGACCACTGTGCAATGTCCCGTCGTGTGCTCTATTATCAAAAAAACACCTTAGGCAACTAAAGCGTCAACGTTAACATGGACGCTGACGACAACGTCGACGTCAACGTTAACATCAACAGTAAGCAACGAGGTGAAATTTGTGTTTTGACGGAAACATTTGTCAGCGTTTTTGTAAGCATTTTTGATGGCGCCCGTTGGCGACATGGACCTATGGGCACAAAAAGCATATAGCAGCACACCGGCTGCACAAATATTGTGATTTACTTACACAGACACACACACACACACACACGTACATACTAAAAAAGAAAACTAAATTAAAACCAACTGAACAATTTAATTAGATCTGCCATAGAAATACAAGTGTTCAAATACATTAAGTGTGAAAAAAAAATTATATATGTATATAAATTATTGTCATTGCATGTTTGTATGTGTGTGAGTTACAGCCGAAAGCAATTGGAGAATTTTTATAGGGGGGGCCTTGGATTTTACAAAAATTATTTTAAGCGAAATATATTTTAACATATGCCCAATGAATGTATCTTGTTCTTAGCATATAGGATTAGGATTAGGATATCTCAGTAGTGAACATTACCAACACAAGCATCATCATCATCATTATCAGTAGCAGCATCAACATCATCATTATAAACATCAGCATCCATATCCCACTTGTAGTGCAATGTGATTAGGAAGATTACTTTCACTCCCTCTCTCTCTTTCTTTCTCACACTCTTTTATGTAATACAAATATGCTCTCTATGAATTTGCTACATTTCCAGAACCTCTCTGAGCATATAGTACTACTAGTACTACTAAATATTATACTATGAGCAATCGTGCTGGCAGCCAAACACAAAGACTTTCCAGTAGAATTACCAACCACCAGCGTAATTGTAAACGTTCGGCCGTAATACTCATTGTATAATCAGTTATTGTATTTGACTGTACATCCTTGTAATCCAAATCTTCATCATAGTAATAATCAGCAATTGGAGATGATGCTTCATTATTATTATTAATTTCGCATATGGAACTGCTGTAATTCATAAACAGCAATAACAGCAGCAGGAACCACGGAATCATTGATATAATTCCAAGATTCGATTCGATTCAAATGTGGAAAAAAATAAAGTTAACAAACTGAGCTTAGCTTGTTTTGTTTTCTGTTTCTACGTTTTTTATTTATTCTTTTTTTTTGCCCTCCCCCCTTTTCATTTTAAATCAAAGCTGTTTCCAAAGTTCTACTGAATTTGGAAGAAAAAAAAACAAGGAAAGCTACTGTCGACACTAAAATACTCTGCATCCTGTAAGCAAAAATAACAAAATAATATCTAAAATTTGAAATATAGCAATCAGGAAGCTACAGAGCTACCACTAGCTATAGTTTGCAAAGTATCCTAGAATTTGGAAGAAAAAAAACCAGTAAGAAATGCTACAAGTGCTGTCAAAATACTTTGTATCCTGTAAGCAAATATCAATATATAAAAGATTTAGGATAATTGTAGGAGCTGAAAGAAATCAATAGTCAAAAATTGATATAAATTTGCTCTGCGTATGACAGACAGGAAGCCACATAGCAAATCTGCTACCTCTGGCACCTGAAGTCTTGGACGAATATTTGGAGCTACAGAGTATCAATGGATATAGTATAAATATAATTAATTGCTAAGCAGGCTCTTAGCCATAGGCAGGATCACATACTGACGCTATCTCTTTCAGGCTGTCTCTCTCTCTTTCTCCTGTTATGTTGGCTCTCTTTTTGAGTGATATGATTTATATTGTCTTTTGTATGCGGCGCCACAGTCAGACATTGTCGGCAACTTTAAAGTCTGCTTTATGTGTCTGAATGAATGTGTGAATCTGTTAATGTCTATGCATGTCCATGCGTGTGTGTGCATGTGTATGCATGTGTGTATGTGTGTGTGTGGGTTGATGATGATGAGAGGCGGCTGCGCTTTTAATTTACGTTTTGGCCGTTTTTCAGAATTTTATATTTTTGGCAGACAGCGTTAAACACGCTCGATCTAGCTATATGTGAGAGACAGACGGACAGACAAAAGGAGTGAAAGACAGAGAGAGATGAAGAGACAGACAGATATAAAGAGAGAGAGAGAGACTGGGAGACGAAGAGACAGACTGATATACAAAGAGACAGAGAGAGCGAGAGGACATAAAGACGTAGAGACAGACGAACAAAGAGAGGGACAGACAGACAAAGAGAGAGACAGACAGAGAAACGGACAGACAGACAGCAGACAGAGGGACAGAGAGAAAGACAGAGAGAAAGACCAAGAGACAGGGAGACAGGGAGACAGAGAGAGAGAGAGAGACAGTTGAGCAAACAGACGGACAGACAGAGAGACGTAGAGACAGATGGACAGACGGAGAGACAGACAAACTAAGAGACAGAGAGATGTGGAGACAGAGAGACGTGGAGACAGACGAACAGACAGACAGAGAGTCAAAGAGACAGACAGAAAGACAGATGGACAGACGGACAGACATATAGACAGAGAGACAGAGAGACAAAGAGACAGACATATCTCACAGAGAGACGGACAGACAGATAGGGAGAAGGAGAGACAGACAGACGGGGAGACAGTTCAGTAAACGACAGACAGGGAGACAGAGAGGCAGACAGATAGAGAGACATAGAGACAGATAGAAAGAGAGAGAGATATATAGACAGGCAGAAAGACTAATAGTCAAATACACGGAGAGACAAGCAAACAGACAGAGATACAGACATGCAGGCAGATAGAGAGACATAGAGTCAGACGGACATACAAACATACAAACATGCAGACAGACGGAAAAATTGAGTGAGAAAAAGAGACGGAGACAGACGCAAAGAGAGCCACAGTCACACAGAGAAACATACACTAACAGACAGAGAGACAGACGAACCGACCGACCGACCGACAGACAAACCGAGAATTGCAATATCGCTGCATGATTGCAACCTGTTCAATATTTCACACTCCTTTTTCTCTATTTTTTTTTTCTTTCATTTCTTTTATTTCTATTCTTCGTCTATTTTTACGCTCCAGTTTCGTATCAATGTTTAAGCTAATCCATGGCTGCAAACTAATGCGAATTCGTTATGCACTTTGCGTATCGTATCGCGAATTTATCACGAAAGGTTTGCAAATTGAGAGGCGCGCTAATTGTAATTGTTTTCTTACCTGTCTCTCTCTGTGTGTGTGTGTGTATGTGTGGCACACGCTGTGTGCAACCGAAATTTGTTGCTAATGATGCACGAAAAAAAAAAAAAAACATTGAACGTTTTGCCAGCGCTAATTGATGAGTTGTCGATGTTGCTGCTGCTGCTGCTTATTGTTGTTGTTGTTGTTGTTGTTGCTCTATATTTGTATTGTTGCTTGAGAGGATCAGTCGCTTAATCTGGGTCTGTGCACAGTGCAAGGTCATTCCTAGCGCCAGAGCAACAAAATTTCTAATGCTAATTCCAAATGTTGCAAAATTGGGTTAATGGCAAGTGCAACAACAACAACAAGAAAAAGAGATGCTTAAGTCTGAGTTTGGCCCAGTTATATATTATATTATAGTATAGTATAGTATGTGTGGCATGCAAATGAGGCCTAAGCTCACAAGTCAGCTAACGGTACTTCATGTTGTTAGTTGCTGCTGCTGTTGCTTGTTGCTATTGCTGCTGCTGCTTGCTGCTGTTGTTGCTGCTGCTTATTGTTGTTGCTGCTGCTTTGGTTGTTGCTGCTCTTGTTGTAGCTTCTAGCTGCTGCTGCTGTTGCACGTTGTATGTTGGCAACGCCCAGACACAGCGCATTGCGCCCGCAGCCAGTGGCAGCATCTATCAAACGACGATGACGATGACGACGACGACGATTGCTGCAGTGTCTTGGCCATGTTTTGTATTATAAAGTGCAGTGCGGCTACCAGTTAAATGCATGTTGCATGGCATTGCTGCGCAGCGTCTGCTGTTGCTGTTGCTGCTGGTAATGCTGCTGCTGCTGCTGCTGCTTTCGGTAGGTGTGTAAACTATGTTGCTGCCGTACAAAAATGTTGCCGTGAAAATGTTGCAGTCGCTGTGCCACAGCAGTCTCATCGTACGAAAATAGCGCCACGGGGCAAGAACCTTTTATTTTTTTTTCAACATTTTGACGCAGCAGCAGCAGCAGCTAAGCGAGTGGGCGCGTTCACCTGACGTTGCAGCAGCAGCAACAAACTCGCAGAGTATCTACCAGCAGTAGAACAGCTTCTGTGCAACATGGCCAACATGCTGTGGCATGTGGCATGCTACAATGTCTTGGCAAACTGGCTGCGACTCCAACTTTAACTTCAACTTCAACTTCAGCTCCAACTCCGACACTGGCTTTCTTTTCATTCATGCACTTTGTGGTGTTGTTCCTTCAATGCGGGGTCTTTGGCAACAAGTTGCAACAGCAACAACAACAGCAGCAGCAGCAGCAGCAACGGCAGCAACAGCTATAATTACTGCATCCATGTCGCTGCAAGTTGCTACTTCATAAATTAGCATGCGCTGCCAGCGCTGCACTTCATTTCACTGCTGCGACTGCTGCATGTGCTGCATGTGCTCCATTTGCAGCGCTTTGTCATTGCCAATGTGCCAGCCCCATTTTGCTGCCATTTCTCGCATAGCTGCATGCTGCATGCTGCATGATTTTCTCGCTCAACATTTTCCATGGAAACAACCATCAGCCAAGTCACCAAAGTCAGCAACAGCAGCAGCATCAGCAGCGCCCAAAAGCACACAGAAAACAAAAAATACAAAAACACAAATCACAAATCACATTGGCAGCGGCCATTAGGCTTCCGTGCTGCCTAGTCTTGGTCTCTGCCCCAGACGAAACGAGACGAGACGAGGCCGCATTTGCCGTAGGCTAATGTACGTACGGGTTCCTGATGCTGATGCTGATGCTGCTCCTCCTACTCCTACTTCATCTGTGCTTGGCTTTCTGCTGGTTTTCCTTGAATTTTGTTATGCTGCAGACACATCTTCTTGCAACAGCAACAACAGCAGCAGCAGCAACAACATTGCCAACACGCCCTCGTCCGCAATCGTCCTGCAGCATTCGCTTGTTAGGCCCATCCAAAAACCTCTGCCTTCTCTCTCACTCTCTCTCTCTCTTTCCCTCCATGTTGCTGTCTCTGTTTGTCAGTTTTTTTTTTCTGTCTCACATATTTTAAGCTTTACAATTCTTTCTGCTCGTTTTTTTTCTTTTTTTTTTGCCTGACCCACAAACAATTTGTTTTTGCATTTCGCTGGCGGCTATTACACAGCATACGGGGCTATGATAGCCGCCACCCTACAAAATAACGAAAATAAAATACAGAAATATTCGTAAATAAAAAAGGAAGAAAAAGGATTTTTTTTATTGTCAAGGCACTTTAAACTTTTGTATACTCTGTAAAAGACTAAGGTTTGTTATCAAATTTTATTAAGCTAGAAAAATATTAAAATTTTAGCCGATGTCTAGCAAATTTTACATTATATATATATATAAATATATTTAAAAAGAATTTTAAATATATTTTTTAAATATTTATTATTAAGCAGTTTAATATATTTAAATATTTTTTTTTTATTATTTAATTTTTTAATATGCATACATAAAACTAATTATGATTTTTTAAATATTTTTCTAATTCTTAAAATTATTATTTACCGATTTATGTTCAATTTTTTTTTTAAATATTTGTAAATATTTCTTGTAATTATTAAAAATATTTATATACAATTTTTAAATATATATTTTTTTAATTTTTTTTTGTATATATTTTAAAAATATTTATATATTTATTTACATTATTATTTAAATATTTTGTTAAATTATTAAAGAGTTTAATAAATATTTAAAAAAATATAAAAATATATTTAAAAAATTTTTATATATTTTATTAAATAAAAATATTTGTATATATTTTAAAAATATTTGTTTACTTATTTATATTATTATTTTAATATTTTTTTTTAGATTATTCTACAGCTTAATATATATTTAAATAATTATATAAATATATATTTTTTTAAATATATATAAAGTGTTTGATAATAACTTTTGTATATCTAAATATATTTTTATAATTAATTAAATATTCATTTTAAATATTTGTATACACTATTAATTATATAAATTCATTTTAAAATATTTCTATATTTATTTATATTAAAATTCAACAAATTATTTAAGTCTTTATATATTTTCAAATATTTTAAAAATATTATTTTCATTTTTAAATATTTATATATATTTAATTCTAATTTTTAAATATTTCTATTTATCATATTTTTAATATTAATATTTTTTTTATATATATATATATATATATATATATTTTATTAATAAATTATGATTGAATTACTTGTTAATTTCCATACAAAACATTTCTGTAAAGCTGTTAACAAATTATTAAAGCCCAATGCAAGAGTGTATTTCTGTGATGGAAGATCATAACCACAGTCACAGTCACAGTCATAGCCAAGCGCTACAGCTACAGCTACAGCCACGCACTACACTCAACATCATTATCACGATCATGGCACGATTTGAAGTTAGCAAACAATATATGAGCAGTAGAGTCAGAGATGACTGGAGTACGAACTGGTTCCTTCTTGGAGGAACAGATCATGTTGCGTGACCATTACGTTTCAAGGTTTTCATTCGGCGCATATCAGAGTCGGAAATGTTGTGCAAAGTATTTCTTCTTTTTTTTTTTAGTTTTTTTTTTTTTTTGTGGATTTCAGGAAATCAATCTTGTTGCCATTAAATCTTGGATTCGCTGCTTT
>JBAMBR010006055.1:0-14689 GCA_037044475.1 Zaprionus obscuricornis | reverse complement strand
ATTTCAAAAATTACTTTAAATATTCGCCATTATTTTTAATAATAATAAAAAATATATTTAGTATACTTTCTATGATCATTGCAGAAAAATTTCAATTTTAAATATTTTTTTTATAATTATTTAAAATATAAAACATTGAATTAAAAAAATATTTTTAAAATTATTTTTTCTATTGTTTTCCTAATTTTAAAAATTACTTTAAATATTCGCCATTATTTTTAATAATAATAAAAAATATATTTAGTATAATTTCTATGATCATGGCAGAAAAATTTCAATTTTAAATATTTTTTTTATTGTTATTTAAAATATAAAACATTGAATTAAACAAAAAATATTTTTAAAATTATTTTTTCTATTGTTTTTCTAATTTTAAAAATTACTTTAAATATTAGCAATTTTTAATAATAATATTTAGTATACTTTATATTATATTGCGCAAAAGCTACAAAATTTCAATTTGGAATATTATTTTTTTTATTATTATTATTTAAAATATAAAACATTTTTCCATTAATAATAACAATAAATATCTATAATAATAAATTTATTTATTTATTATATTGATTTTTATTTTAATTTTTAATGGAAAAATGTTTTATATTTTAAATAATAATAATAAAAAAAATAATATTCCAAATTGAAATTTTGTAGCTTTTGCGCAATATAATATAAAGTATACTAAATATTATTATTAAAAATTGCTAATATTTAAAGTAATTTTTAAAATTAGAAAAACAATAGAAAAAATAATTTTAAAAATATTTTTTGTTTAATTCAATGTTTTATATTTTAAATAACAATAAAAAAAATATTTAAAATTGAAATTTTTCTGCCATGATCATAGAAATTATACTAAATATATTTTTTATTATTATTAAAAATAATGGCGAATATTTAAAGTAATTTTTAAAATTAGGAAAACAATAGAAAAAATAATTTTAAAAATATTTTTTTAATTCAATGTTTTATATTTTAAATAATTATAAAAAAAATATTTAAAATTGAAATTTTTCTGCAATGATCATAGAAAGTATACTAAATATATTTTTTATTATTATTAAAAATAATGGCGAATATTTAAAGTAATTTTTGAAATTTAGAAAAAAATAAAATAAAATAATTACTTTAATTTATTTTTTATATTTTAAAGAACAAATAAATATTAAATATAAAAATTTGAAATTTTTCTGCCATGAACATAGAAATTATACTAAATATATATATATACATATATTTTTTTTATTAATTTTTTTTATTTTTTATTAATTTTTAAAATTAGGAAAAAATATTTAAAAATAATTTTTGTAATTTATTGTTTTATATTTTAAATAATAATAAAAAATATTCAAAATTGAAATTTGAAATTTTTCTTGAATGATCACAGAAACTATACAAAATATATTTTTTATTATTATTAAAAATAATGACGAATATTTAAAGTAATTTTTGAAATTAAGAAAAAATTAAGTAAAAAAAAATTTAAAATTATTTCTTTAAATTATTGTTTTTTTTTTTAAATAATAATAAAATTTTTTTTTTAAATTTGTGTATTTTATACTAAATATTTTTTATATTTTGTAAAATTAAGATACAAAAATTTTTTTTTACATTTTTGACAAATTTATTGTAATTTATTTTTGTTTAAAAAATAATTGAATTTGCCTGACGAATAGCTTGTGGAATTGTCTTGAAGTTTCAATCAGCAGTTAACATGTTTTAAATTTTATCCGTTTTCGCTTTCTATATACATCAACACACACACACAGTTATACACACACAGTATAATAAACCAAAAAAAAAATGCTGGCCTTTCACTTGTGCGACCTACGCAATTTAAGTTTTTGATTTATTTATTTATTTATTTTTTTTTTGGTTTCGGTGATTGCCGAAAACCTTTAAAAGTCTTGTCAATCAACAGTTGACAAGGTTTGCCTGCCTGCTAATTAAGAGTTATGATCGATCTAAACATGCATAAATTGCCTGTGAATAAGCCAAAAAGCAACAACGACAATAACAGCTACCGCACAACATCTGCTAACCATATAACACACACACACACAAACACACACACATATATATTGAGAGTCGCAACTAAAGTTTTAGCCCTGCTGCGATCTTTAGCAACATTGAGACTTGCCTACAATGTTGCTAAACATGTCAAGAGCTAAACTGCGTAGCATTGTTGCCTTTTGAATTGTGAGTTTGCCTGTTTGTGACTCGTTGAGCTCAAGACTTTGGCTTCTCGGGGTTTTTTTTTTGTTTTGTGGGTTCGCCTTTTAGCACCCTACAGCAATTTCACATAAACATTACGATCGTGTTGTAGTCGCTCGCCATCATCATCGTCATCGTCATCGTCGCCGTTTGCCGTTTGCTGTTGCCACAATGAACACGTTACAACAAGAAGCTCTTTGAGATATGTTCTGCTAAAGTTGCAACAGGCAACTACCTTTGCAACAGCTATTGTTATATGGCCTGGCTATGGTTTAGTATCGTTGTATTTTTTTTTTGGGGGCATGTGGCACTCGTCATTTACGAAGGCAGCGTAAATTGAGTTTATTGCGACGCCGTATTGCAGGCAAATTACAGGTCGGCGCATTTAACTTTGTGTCAGGATATGAAAAGGGGTTAAGAGCGAAAGAGATAGAGACTGAGAGAGACAGAGAGAGAGAGAGATGTAAAGATAGTTGTATGTAGCTGCCGACGAGGTTGCCGCCTGTCAGCTAATGAGTGTTGCACACACACACAGGCGCGACTGCCAAACGGTTTCAGCGGTACACCTCTCATTTTTTTCTTTTGCTGCTGCGTTGAAGGGTATATAGGCTAGCAGAGAGAGAGAGTGTGGAAGAGAGAGAGAGAGAGGTATAGACAGAGCATGGTAGATTTATAGAGATGAAGAGCTTCTATGAAGTAGCTTAAACTCATTAATTTGCATCTGATAAATTTTAAATCTTAGTCAAAATACACTGAAGAAAACTTGTATGCAGGATAACCCGATGTCTATCAGTTAACATTGCAATTTGTATGAATGAAGCTTGAGAACTTGAGAAAGCAAGTTGTAACTTGTATAACTTGTCTATATGTATGTCATAATATGCCATAGTATTTTTTTTTTTATTTTTTTCTTTTTTATTTTTTAATTTTTTCTTTCCTTTCAAGTATCATTATGATTATTATTATACTTATATATTTTTTTTCTTGTTTTTTATTTCAAGTCGTTTTTCTTTTTTTTTTGTAAATTTTTTTTTTGTTTTTATTTTTGTTGTTGTTGCATTTTATACAATTTCATTTAGCGCAATGCTCTTAATTTTTTCTCACCTCGTTGCATTATTTAACGCAAATTAAAATAATTTGCGGTTCCGTTTCAGCGGCCACAAGAGAGCAGTGAATACAGACAGAAAGACAGAAGAGACAGACATAAAGACAGATATATACTTACGACTTTGCAACAGCAATAATAATAACAACAACAACAACAACAAATTCACACACAATTGAGTTGAAACAGGTTCGCATCGGGCAACGGGCAACGGGCATCAAGCATTGTATATGTTATATGTTCTCTGTCTCTCTCAGTACACTCAGGTGTGCAGACTCAAGTGCGACAAGTCCTCAAAACAAATTCAAGTGCAACACGCATATGTTGCTGCCGCTGCTAAAGAAGAAATATCTTCTTGCTTGCTGCTGCTGCTGCCACAGCAGAATGAATGAAAGAAAGAAAGAAACTTAATGATAATATTGCAAAATTTACATTTGCTGCAATTATGAAAATGCATTGAAAACAGGCAACAGACAACAAACAGTTAAGTATCTTTAGCTGCCTGCAGTCAAACATTTACAACATAATAAATTGTAAACGAAATTTTGCAATATTTTTTTTTTATATATCGTAGTGTCTTTGAGACTTAGAAAATTGTTGCAGTGCATTGCAAATTATGCGATGCTTGTATAACATTTTTTTTTGCTCTTCCTTTGGCAGCGTTTGCTGTGCTTCCGCACTTGTTATGACAGGTGACAACACTTGAGGCGCGCCAAAGAAGGAAATGCATGTGTTGTTGTCGTTGTTATTGTTGTTCATGTTGTTATAGTTAGTAGTTGTTGTTGTTGTTGCTGGTGTATGGATGACTGGATGGCTTAACACTAGGGTTGTATTATCCACTAAGTTGTTTTTAAAAGCAAGACAAGGCATAATTCTGCTTGCCGCTGTGCCATTGGGAAGAGCAACAAAACTTGTTAACTGCTTTTCGCATGCAAATGAGACATTAGTCAAACGCACTGGGGCATCAACTGTGCCTAACCCTTCTACTTCTTCTTCTTCTTTTTATTGTTATAGTTGTAGTTGCTGTTGTTGTTGTAGTGGCAACAACGGGGGGTTGCCCCATAAACAAATAAACACATTTTAACCCCTTTCTTTTAAGGATTCAGCTGCTATACGGCTGCTTACTGCTCTCTGCCCCGCTCTCTGCCGTTGGCCAACATAGTTCTAAAGGTCACCTGCCAACGCACATGTTTAGACAAAAGGCATTAACAAATTTACTGCTATTCGGTTAATAGTTTGGCGCCCTGAAAAAAAAAAAAAAACAAAAGAAAATTTTTTTTAGGAGCAAAGGAATCTAGTTTTATTAGCTATGCGCATGTGTTGGAAATTACATGTAAAAAAAAAAAAAAAATAGAAAAATATTTTTATAAATTATTTCAACTTTGATGTTCGTCCGCTTGATTATTATTTTGTTTGCTCACTTACACAAAACTGCTACTTTTCTCTCTCTCTCTCTCTCTCTCACACACAAGCACACACTCTATAGTAGCTGGCAGTGGCATGGCATGTCAGTCCATCATTCCGTCAGTCAGTGCAGTCTAATAGACTTTGCATTTGTTGATAAGAAACTGGCCATATAACACATATCAACACTTTTGCAGTCAAAGTGTTTTCAACATTATGTAAGCTCTCTCTGCTCTCTCTCTCTCTGCCTTTCTTTCTCTCTCTTGTTTGTTTGCTGACAGAAAATCAATTGCGGCCTTTTTTGCTGCAGCAGTGAAGACGAGAAAAAGCTAAAAGTTACCAACATATTTTCTTGTTGACAGCAATTTAATATTATCGCTGTGTTATTTTCTGCACGTACCCAACAACAACAATAAGAACAAGTACAACAACAACTAAGAATGCAACAGACCCAAAACATGCAAGCAAGTAATGCAAGGGGAGCTTGTGCTTGGAGCACATGCTTCAAATTGGCAAAAAACTTGCAACTTGAGATATTTTTGTGTTAAGGGAAATGCAGAAGGAGACGGAGACTGAATGCAACTGCAATTGCTTCAAAAAATTTAAATAAATTTTATATGCACTTCACTGGGAAAATATTTTCAATTTTTTTTTTTTTTAATTTTAATTTTCTTAATATATGTTTTTAAGATTTTACACAAGCAAGAGAGACCGAGAGAGGGAGAGAAATGACTTACTAATTATAGCTGCAAATGTAAATTATTAGAAATTCATGACAAGTTTATTACAGCTAAAAATTTTGCAACTTTATAATTATTTAATAAATTTATTTATAATTTAAATGAATTTCATATCGTTTTTTAATATTAATTTTTAATATTTTTACAATTGTACATTTTTATTATTATTATTTTTTGATTATTATATATCTAGAAAAATAAATAAAAATATAAAAAAATAATTAACAAAATATATAATAAATAAAAAATAATTTAAATGCTAAATCAAAAATTAAATAAATGATAAAAAATCAAAATAAAAAATAATAAATAATAATAAATATAAATTAAAATAAATATATAAATATGTATATAATAATAAATAAATAAATAATTGACAAAATATATATAATAAATAAAAATATAATAATATAATAAATACAATATAATAAATATTAATAAATATAAATAAATATAAATAAATATAAATAAATATAAATAAATATAAATAAATATAAATAAATATAAATAAATATAAATAAATATAAATAAATATAAATAAATATAAATAAATATAAATAAATATAAATAAATATAAATAAATATAAATAAATATAAATAAATATAAATAAATATAAATAAATAGAAATAAATATAAATAAATATAAATAAATAAAAATAAATATAAATAAATATAAATAAATATAAATAAATATAAATAAATATAAATAAATATAAATAAATATAAATAAATATAAATAAATATAAATAAATAGAAATAAATATAAATAAATATAAATAAATATAAATAAATATAAATAAATATAAATAAATATAAATAAATATAAATAAATATAAATAAATATAAATAAATATAAATAAATATAAATAAATATAAATAAATATAAATAAATATAAATAAATATAAATAAATATAAATAAATATAAATAAATATAAATAAATATAAATAAATATAAATAAATAGAAATAAATATAAATAAATATAAATAAATATAAATAAATATAAATAAATATAAATAAATATAAATAAATATAAATAAATATAAATAAATATAAATAAATATAAATAAATATAAATAAATATAAATAAATATAAATAAATATAAATAAATATAAATAAATATAAATAAATATAAATAAATATAAATAAATATAAATAAATATAAATAAATATAAATAAATATAAATAAATATAAATAAATAGAAATAAATAGAAATAAATATAAATAAATATAAATAAATAAAAATAAATATAAATAAATATAAATAAATATAAATAAATATAAATAAATATAAATAAATATAAATAAATATAAATAAATATAAATAAATATAAATAAATATAAATAAATGTAAATAAATATAAATAAATATAAATAAATATAATAAAAAATAAATAAACTAGAAAATAATAAATTTATTTCTTAATAATTAGAATTATTTTTTACTTTGTAATTCTTCTTAGTTCATTTTAAAATTCATAATAAATTCCATCTAAATTCCCATTAAAATTCTTTATGAAATATTTTACTGCTCCAAGTAACATTTGCTAGCGTCTAAAATTGCCTATCGCCATACACTATCATTTGATGAATTGCCACTGCACCTTTGCTATGATATATGGTCTAGAAATTTTTTTGAAATTAGCAAAACTCAAATGAAGATTACAAACAGCAAGCAAGCAAAGGCAGGCAGCAAGTAGCAAGTAGTGGTGACTCCGCCCAGTTGACATTTCTCTTAATAATAAAACCAGAAAAAAAAACATTGCAACAGCATACGACACGAAGCGTCACGGCACGAAATGACATACGGCACAATAAAAGCTAAAAATTGAGTAAGAAAGAAGCAGAAACAGAGGCAGTGGCAGTGGCAGTAGCAGTGGCAGTAGCAGTGGCCGTAGTGGCAGGGTAAGGAAAAAAAAAGAGTCAACTATTTTTATAACGTACTAATAACTGCAAAACTTTCACTGCTCGTTTTTTTGACGCGCTTGTTGTTGTTGTTGCTGTTGTTGTTATTAATTAAATTACACGGCAGGCATTTTACAACATTTACAGCAAATTACGAGAGTAACATGCACAGACGTGTTCATATATATGAAGAAAAAAAAAAATAATAATATTATATCACCAGACCTCAAATATAATAATAAAGTCCAAGAGCGAGAATGAGAACGGGAACGAAAAACTCAACGAACATAGTTTCAGTTTCAGTTTTGGTTACAGTTCTTGTTGTTGTTGTTGTTGTTGTTGTTGTAGGTTTGTTGTCGCCAGTGTTGCAGTTATTGTTGTTGTTATTGTTGTTGTTCGTGGTGTTAACACTCATAACAACTGCTAAAGCCCATTTTCGCATGTTGGCAGCTTATAAAAATGCACTCATATAGCACCAAGCTCACCTTCCGCTCTCTCTCTCTCTCTCTCTCTCTCCTGCTACTACTACTGCTTCATCTAGGTGGAACTTTAGAGATTTTGTGTATGCGATAAGCACGCGCTGGCTGGCAGGCTGGCAGGCAGTGCTCGCTCGCTCGCTTGCTCGCTTCCCTCAGCACAAGAGTGTAAATTAAGTTCCATGAGCTCTTAGCTCGTGTGTGGGCTGTGTGTGTGGTGCAAGCGAGAAAGCTAGAGTGAGCGTGAGCGAGAGAGAGAGAGAAAAATAAAATAGAAAATAAAAAATAAAGAAAATTATGAGTTATGCCATGCAAGGACATGGGCTGCCTAAGCTTCATTTGTTAAGCTCACTTTCAAAAAAAAACTCAACAGAAATACACTGAGCCAAAAAAAAAACTACACAAAATTTGCAATGAAAAAAAAATAATTTTTTTTTGACTGCCTAAAATAAATTATGAAAAATTATTTGTAAAAAAATATAAAATTTTTTTTTTGTTATTTTTTTGTTGTTCTTTGCAGTCATAGGCCAAGTATATGCTGCAGTTGCAATTGTTGCTAGTTATTTCTACAGTTAGCGTGCTGCTCATTAGCATGTAAAAATTTTCATAGTTCTTTGTTGTTGTTGCATAAAGAATTTATGACTGCCACATGCGAATGTGGGTTAGTTTTGCCTGTATATCTCTCTCTCTCTCTCTCTCTCTCTCTCTCTTTCTTTGTGTCTTTTCTCTTCTTGCTGTTTGTAAACCGGGAGCAATTTTATGCTCATCAGTGTGGCGCATTTCTCAATGCCAAAGCAAGCAGCGCAACGTAACGCAACGCATTGCAACGACGCCTTGTAGTCCAGCAACAGTCGCAGTTGCAGTCGCAGTTGGACTTGGACTTGGACTTGGCTCTCATAAATTAATTAATTTGTGGTGTGGCTTTCAGCGCGTTATCAATGCGTCAGGATCTTGCTAACTTTGCGCTCTCTCTCACTCACACATATTTTCACTCTCTCTCACTCTCACTCTTTCTGTCTTGCTCTTACTCATATGTAGTGTTGAGCTGTGCAGGATCGTGCTGAATTGTGTCTCAAGGGCAGCTGGCATCAATAAAAATTGCTGTTAAGACTCATTATAACATCTCGCTTTTGGGCCCCTAAAGGATAATCAAGCCAGTGAAAAAATACAAAAAAAAAAAAAATAAAAACAATAATGAAAACAACAACAACTGACAACATGTTGCAAGCAACATGATGATTGTTTATTTATATATAGATATGCCAAAAAAAAAATATATATATAAATTTTGTATTTGTATCATTTTTCTCTGCTTGCATATTTCTGCTATGTTTTTTTTTTTAAAAAAAAAAAAAAAAAAAATTTTTTTTTTTATTTTTTTTTTGTCTTATGCAAACAAGGCAAAGTTGTACAACATCGTGTTAAAAAACTTGTTCGCAATTAAACGATGTCCTGCCGCGTCGTCATTGCCGCTGACTGAATGTCTGCGCTGATCGCATTCGCTTCGTTTTTTCGCCCCCTCTTCTCCGCTTGTTACCTTTCTTTATATATATATTTTTTTTTCGTTTTGGCTTGCTTTGCCCTTTGTATTGGAATGCCACAGTCACAGAGTTAAGCAGCCGCAGCCGCAGCAGCAACAGCAGCACCTTCCACCTGGCGTTCGCATGAGGCCAAGACAAGAACAACAACAACAACAACAACAATAACTTGGGGTGTTCAACATGACAAAGGTTGCACGTAAATGACCCAAGTTATCATAAATATGTCAAAAGCTGAAAATTAAATGCACAGCATGCCGCATGCTGCTCTGTCTGTCTGTTTGTTGCATGCCTATACATGTTGCAAGAACAGCATATAGCATATAGCATACAGCATACAGCTTACTGCAAGCTTCTTTCATTTTTCTCTCTCTCACTCGCTCTCTTACTCTCTCTCTCACGCTCTCTCTGTCTCTCTCAGTCGATCGTTTTGCAGAATTTGTGTTGTGCTTTTTTATTGACATTTTTGCACTTGTTTAAAATTTTGATTTAATGCAGTTGCTTTCTCTCTCTCTCTTTCTCTTCTTCTCTCTGTCTCTGCTGATTTTTTGGGCCTTTAGCTTGTACAACAACAACAACAAGAAGCACAACAGACCACACGTGGCGCCGCTTCTTGTAGCTAATTTAGTGGCTCGTTCTTTTTTTTTGGGATTTAAAATCGCAGATTTTTTATTTGCAGTTGTTCTTCTTGTTGTTGTTGTTTTCAGCTTCTCTTTTTAAGCTTGCTGTGCAACTGTTGTTGTTGTTACTGTTGTTGTGTAGTAAGCGGCATAATGTGTATGTTGACTGCTACGAGCGCTACAAGAAAAATAATAAATGTATATTGCATAAAAACATAAAGAAAAATTTAAATAAAATTAAAAAAAAAAACAATTTTTAATTAAATTTTCTTAAAATTTGTTTATTAAAATTTCAAAGTCAAAATTGTCATAAAAAATTTGCTGCATATATGCCAAAAAAAATAAATTGCAAAAAAAAAAATTACATGAAAAAAAAAACTTGAAAAATAATTGAAAACAAATTTTTTGCATGTCTTTTTTTTGTATTTTTTTTGTATTCTTTTTTATTTTTTTTTGTATTTTTTTTTTATTTTTTTTTTATATTTTTTTATATTTTTTTGTATTTTTTTATATAATTTTTTTTTTTATTTTTATTTTTTTTTGTATTTTTTTATATAATTTTTTTTTTATAAAATTTGTTTTTTATATACTATATGTAAAGCTTAACATAAAGACAACCCGCAGAGTGGCAAGAGCAGAAACAAGATTTTGTTTTATGAATGAACAGAAAAAGACAGAGACAAAGAGAGTGAGAGAGAGAGACAGAGACTATGGCGACTTGTTGGCTACCTGGCCTCACACGTCATTCATAATCGTGGCTAACAAATGTTGATAAATTCAAAATTATTAGCTACGAATTTCAAATTTTTGTATTTTTTTTTGGTTGAAGAAGTTGTCGAGAAGTGCAGACAGTAGAGCATAGAGAAGAAGTAAAGGAACTGTTGCAAGGGGAAAAAAGAGTGAAAATTTTTGTTCATGTTGATTTTTAATAAATTGCGCCATTTATCATTGATTAGCGAGTGAGCAGGCAATAAGGGGAGGGGAGTGGGGAAAGAGAGACTCAAAACAATAGCTTAAAAAATATTATGTTGAAATCATTGAGAGACCATTTAAGGCAAACACACAGTGTGAAGCTTTTTCATATGCAAATGTTTTAAAAAACCAAAAAAAATAGTGAGGACCACCACGAACTAAACAAATGCAAAGTGAACAACAAGAAGAAGAAGAAGAAGAAGAAGCAGATCAACAGCTACACAAATATTTTAACTCAATTTCAATTTGATTTCTAAGCAGTGAAAAAAAAAAAAAAAAGAATTCTTCAACATGTGATGTCAGTAAAGTTATTAGCTGTGCTGCTGCTGCTGCTGCTGTGTATGTTGGCATGCTTATCGATTACAGCTAATCGTGATTAAGTGCATTCCATTTGAGGTGCAAGACACATACACACAACGCATACAACACATGTTTGTTTTGTTGCAGACTCATGTCTCACTCATGCCACAAGCTCAACTTCAAGACGAGACAGAGACAACAGATATGAGAGACAAATTAATCGATGCGATCAATTCCTTTTGCCTTTTGCCTTATGCCTTTTGCTTGCTGCTGATTTTGATCTTCGACACTTTTGTGCATCGCTTTTGAAAACTACTCTTCTCTAAGCTGTATATAACATATTGCTATCTCTTTCACACTAACTTGCGCTTACTATAGCAATATTATGCAGTCTCATTGTGTGATTGCTCAGCGTTATTTTGTTATATATGTTGTACGGTGTTAAATAGCTTGTTTGTTATACACCCCACACACACACACACACACACACACATACACATACACATACACATACACAGAATGATAATAATAATAATATAACATGAATCTCCGCCTTGCTGTCTAACAGTGAGCCAACAGTGAGAAGGAGACGCATAGACAATGACAAGAGAACTATAGAAGGAGCTGCTGCTAAGTGAGATTGAGACCAAGCCCAGCTTCAGAGTTTTCAGCTACTCAACTTCAGCCCCAGATTAGCTTATAATGCGTTGTGCCACGCTATGGCTATGGCTATGGCTTGCCTCTCAATAACTCACGATTATTGTTGAGACTGTCAGTCACTCAGTGGGTTTTTTTTTATTTTTATTTTTTATTTTTTATTAGCACTCGACGAGAGACAGACACTCGATCGAAAAGACTAAGAGAAGGCACTGCACTGCACTGCTTCAACTGCTGATGTTGCAACAATGATGTGCAACAAACTGTGTGTATAACAACAATAAAGCAACAACAGCAACAACAACTAAATCTTTTACAACTGTTTTTCTTCTTATTTTTTTTTTTTTGTATTTATTTTTATTTTTTTTTAAGAGTCATGCAGCTTGGGCACGCGTCAAACGCGTCTCAGGTTTTTTATTTTTTTTTATATATTATCATTATCATTTCTGTTTCTTTTTACATTTATTTTTATTTTTTTTTTTTATTTATTTTTTTTTGTTGGTTTTATTTTATTTTTTTGTTGATGATTTTATAACACAATTGTCTGCACTTGAAAGCCTGAAAGCGCTGACAAATTGGGTCAGGCAACAGTTGGCTCAAATTCAAATGCAAAATGATAACAACAATAGCAACAACAACAAAAACAACAACAACTACTAATACTACGTTGCCAAAATGCGCTTCCGTTCTGTTTCTGTTTGCAGTCAATTCCAGGAATTCGATCAACAATTTTCACACAGTCGAAAAAAAAACACTTTACGGTTTTTTTTTTGCCATATCAACAATAAAACAAACTTTTTTTTTTTATGAATTAAATTTTTCTTTAAGTATTTGTTGCTGTTGCTATTTGTTATATTTTGCTTGTATTTTTGTTTGTTCTGTTTTCAGCATTATAAAGTGAGTCGTGCAGCAGCGTGCGCGTTGTGCACAACAAAAACAATGCAACTAAAATGCAACGAATGCACTTCAAGTGCTCCAATGCTACCAACAGGAAGCGTCAAAATGTCTTTAAAACAACTGCACAAAGTTTTAACGCATCAGCTAGCTGGACTAGTCAATACCCTGTAAATTAAGTAATAATTGTATGAAATGTTTTAGAATTTTGATATAAAATATAAATGGAAAATATTTTGATATTATATAGAAATAATTATTCAGCTGTAAAATTATATATTAAAAAAAAATAAATAAATAAATATTAAAAATATTTAAAAAAAAAACAACAATGAAAATATTTAATATTTAGAAAATATTCAGATATAAAATAGACATAATTATTCAGCTGTCAAATTATATATTAAAAAAAAATAAATGAATAAATATTAAATATATTTTAAAGAAAAAACAATGAAAATATTTAATATTTAGAAAATATTCAGACATAAAATTATTAAGCTGTCAAATTATATATTAAAAAAAAATAAAATAAATATTAAAAATATTTAAAAAAAATAATGAAAATATTTAATTTTTAGAAAATATTTAGATATAATATAAAAATAATTATTCAGCTGTAAAATAAAAAATAAAAAATAAATAAATATTAAAAATATTTTAAAGAAAAAACAATGAAAATATTTAATATTTAGAAAATATTCAGACAAAAAATTATTCAGCTGTAAAATTATATATTAAGAAAAATATAAATAAATTTTAAAAATATTTTAAAAAAAAAAACAATCAAAATATTTAATATTTAGAAAATATTTAGATATAAAATAGACATATTTATTCAGCTGTAAAAAAAATATATTAAAAAAAATAAATAAATATTTAAAATATTAAAAAAAAACAATGAAAGTATTTAAAAACATATTAAAATAATTTTAATAAAATCTAAAATATATAAAGAAAAATATAATTATTATTTATTTTTTTTTATAAAATTTATATAAATTAAATTTGTATATTAAATGATGCCTATTATTTTTATCTAATAATTTTTCATTTGTTGTGAAATTTTCAAAAATATTTGCAGGCAATTTTACTAATTGTTATCGATATATTTTGCTATGTTGCCAACTGTGAAAAATATTTTACAAGAATTTTTTTGACAGTTGAAATATGTGTGGCAATATTTTGCTCAGATTTCAGCTCAATTTTCTAATAAGAATTAAAATTACAAAAAAAAATTCATATTGATAATAATTTGCCAATATGAAAAATTTTGTGTTATACTTAGTGTCAAAACTAGGCAACTAGCATTTTGCTACTTACAGGGTATAAAAAAAAATTATGAAAAATTGCGCGCGCACAAAAGAAAATTGGCTGAAAAACTGGAAAAACTTGTTTGACTTGGCCAAAAAGCGTTGCCAGAGTGAGATGGGGGGTTATGTACAGTAGACATACAAGTATGTATGAATGTAGATGAATGTATGTATGTATGTATGTATGTATGTACTGTATGTATGGTATGTATGTAAGGTAAGTTAACATGGTAGTGATTGCTATTTGGGGACGCATTGTATATTGGTATTAACGAAGAACTGGCCAACCAAGTTGCCAGGTTTGCGCTTGCGTGGGCTTTATTGGCAGTTAGTTTTTTCTTTTGCACAGTGTGGAAAATATTTGGCTGCAAAATTGCACAAATTAAATTAACGACATGGCGGCTGCATATATATACTATATGTGCGTGTGTGTGTGTGTGTATGATATACTAGTTATTAGGTAGAAAAGTTGTTGAGATTTTGGATAGAGGGTAGAGTATGTAGAGTGTATAGAGAGAGAGAGGGCGAGGTAAGCAAAGCACATTATA
>JBAMBR010006054.1:0-14614 GCA_037044475.1 Zaprionus obscuricornis | reverse complement strand
CAATGATTATTTCTCCATGCAGAAGAAAGTGCCACAACCCATTGGCCGCGTATCATCATCATCATCAGCATCATCCACATGGACCACCACCGGGTGCACGATTAGCACATGCCCATTCGATTCATCATCTGCAGGAAAGCGGTCCACGCAGCAGTACGGTGACCATCTGCGAACGTGAACATCCCCTAAAACCTGGCGTCAGCTTGGCCCCAAATACAAATGGTGAGAGTCTGCACATCGAACTGAAAGAGCACCCATCAATGTCGTTTCGCAATAAAGGGCACGTGGACATTGAGCTGCGCTACCAAGCCCTCGCCCCCCTGCAAGGGCAAGCAAACCAATGCTGGACAAGATTGTCGTCAACAGTGAGAGCGACCATCACCATCATCACGAGAAATTGGCATCACAAAAAAAGAAACTACAGAAAAATTTGGAAAAGCCGGTGAGCGGCAGCTACAAAACACTCTTGTATATCATAATCATAAGCTATTTTCATATATTTCTCAGCCCTTAAAAGAACCCTGGGGTAAAGCCGGGCCAGGCGGTAAGCCCTGGCGAAGTCCCAAAGAAGTAGGCAACACTTTTATGAAATCTTTGGTAAGTTACATTGCGTACGTGAGATTAGCATTACTCTATATATCTGAATATCTAGGGCTGGACAAACAAAGAAATGCTTAAGGAACTGGATCAGGATAATCCCGTCACTCCAGCTGAAAAAAATACATTCCGGAAATCAAAAGCCTGCAGACAAGCTAAGGCGCAGCGCTGCTGCGATGTCTGCACCTGCACATGTCTTGGCTCAAACAATTCCAATCGACTGAAACCATCCAGAAATGTGGCAGCTGGAGCACCAACAGTACCACACCCTCCACCACCATGTGCTCAACGTTCACCACGTAAGGAATGCAAACCCATCAAGCTATGTCCACGTGTCCCACGTGTCCATTGTGAGGGTAGCACCGCTAACAGCACTGCTACAGCAGATGTGACTACAGCAAATGGAGAAGGCGGCGGCGTTGAGCTAGTGCCACTGCTGGCACGTAGACGTGGCTTATATCGCCCCATCAGTCTGTCCAGCACAGACGTGACAAAAAGGACACCCTCGCATGATAGGTACGCACCAACCAAGCACAAGACAATGCCCAACAAAGAGCAGAACATCAACAACATCATCAAGAACATTAGTCACATGAAGCGTCTGCCCAAAAACCTAAACTGCAAGTTGCCATGTTGTAACTGTAACTGTAACTTCAAATGCAAATGCAACTGCAACTGCATTACAGCCACTGCATTGCCACCCACCTGCTGTCTCAAGCGCCTTACACTGCACATACGTTAGTTCAGTCCCTTTTTTATCAATCTGTCTGTCCGTGTGAGTTACTAACTTATTTCTTGCAACATCTTATAGCATTTATCTCTGTGTGAGTGTTTTTTTTTCGAGTTTGCTTAACTTTCATGCAAAGACTTGTCTATGTATATATGTCTATGTCTATGTTTATGTCTATGTAATCTATGTATCTATGAATGTGTTTGCACTTGCATCTGTTTTTGTTGTCAATTTCATGACAGTTCAAGCTAAAATAGACTTAACATTAGCCCTTGCTGTTATTGTTACTGTTACTGTTATGGCTACTGTTAATACTCATTGCATATTGTAAGCTGTTTCTCATTTGCTTGCTCTGCGTTATGTTTTTTTCATAATAATTCTAATCAAAAAAAAAAAAAAAAAAATCAAAAAAAATCGAAATCGAAAAACAAAAAATAATAAGAAATAAGAAATATGCATTTTGCTACTACTGCGTCATCCTTGTCTTGTTAATTGTTCTATCTCTATCACTTCTTTTGGCTCATATTCAGCAAGAAAATATCCATTTTAATACAAGTGAAAGTATAGCAACCAAAAGAGCAAACTTTAAACTCACCAACAAACTAAATGAACAACCAACAAAATTATCAAATATCCAAATCATAATACAAATACAAATCTTCTATGTATTCCCGTGCAACTAAACTCAACTAAAAAAAAAAACAAAACAACAACAAAAAAACCCAAAATGAAAATCAACAAAAAAAAATCCAAAAATAAAAAAAAAAAATTATCTAACTGCTACATAATAATAACAAAATAAAAACATAATCAACATAAATAAAAAATGCAAACAAATTAAACAATTAATAAAAATGTTGCTGCCATCAACATTCAACAAATAATAATTCATATTCAAAAAATATAAATCTCATCTCACTTTGACAATTGCGATGCGATGCGATGCGATGCAGGATACAAACGGCCGCTGATATGCGATATCTGCACGATTTAAACGTTCAAATATCACAGAAACGACGTTCGGTGAGCGTCTCTAGGCAAATGGATCGCGATCTATGTAATCAACACTTCGATACATTTGAAACATTCTGGGGACGACCCGGACACGGCGCTCGTCATGGCGATAAAATAAATAAATTAAAATTGGATAATTTACTGTATGGCGCCCCAGAAACATCATAAGCTGTCCAGGTACTCGATTCACATTTGGCTCGTAGTTTTCTCGACATAAATCGTGTGCTCTGTATAATCATAATCGATGCTCTTCCTGTTGCCAACTAACCAACAGACCAACAGAACATAACAATATGGCTTGGCTAACACTGGAAAGCTGTGTTCAAAACTTTTCCAACTTGCCACGTTTGTAAGTTGCACAAAGTTTTGCCATTTACAGCTAATTATTATTATTATTATTATTATAATTACAATTATTATTATTACAACGAAATGACTTTTCAATATGTTCAAATACGAAATTCTTCAATAATGTGTAAGACGAATAGAATAATAACTTGTAAATAAAATATACTATGGTAAATATTGCGAATATTTGTATCTTTTATTTTTATTTTTCTTTAGATTTTTTATTTTTTATTGATGAAGTTTTATTATAAATTTACAATTACTTCGCGTCTCGAAAATTTTTACAGCCCTACAGAAAATAGTTTTTTACACATAACCAAAATACCCTTGTGTCCAGTCGTACCGGGTGTAAAAACTTTTTTTCTTTAATTTGCCGTACTCTGCAACTTTTCTCTCTTATTAATTAATAAATTTTGGGCCAAGAGAAAGTTAGAAGCTACGTAATGCAAGCGAACAGATGTTTCAAATATTTACAAAGGGGCGCCAGGTGTAACTTACATGTTGAGTGTTAGTGCATGCTGTGGCATAAGAAGAACCTTGACAGTCGAAATCCAAAGTTGTATGTATGTATGTTTGTATGGTATACGGCCAGGCGAAGGACATCACTAGTTGTTTCTGGTTCTTGGTTCCTTTGCCGGAGAACATCCGTTGACTTTGACGTAAAAACTCGGCACGAGCAATATTATTTTGTAACCGCAGCAGTAGTAGCAGCAGCTTAAGGACACGTAAACACTTACTGTGTGATACTTGTAAAACGAGATGAGTTTGAATTCTTAGATTTTAGTGTATACGTTATTTGAATACCCTGCAATCATAGTTCTTATCAAATTTTCATACATTGTCATACAACAGCATCAACTTTGCTTTATTTAACAATTTTTTTTTTTCTTTTTGTTTATACCCCATGTGTATACCCAATGTATTACTATCTGTTTTTGCCTGAAGCCTTCTTGAGTTTGTGACATCACATTCTCACAATGTTCATACATGAGCAACTCTGTTCGCCAACAGTCAATTGTGGCATTTATGGCATATACTATATATATATATATACATATATATATATATATCTAGCAAATACTATATGGGTATATAGAATTGCCAATGACTTGTGCTCTTATTTCAAGAACAATGAAATCATGAAAGAAACACAAAGAAATTTGTACGCTTGAATTGTTATCACATTCCTTTCGTTGATTTGCTGCTAATGCAAATGAAAGGATAATTACAATGGTGATTTGTAGCATAGTAACATTGGCGAATCCTACAATACATACTATATACAAAATGAGACTACATTTTTTTTGCGGCTTTACCATTCGAATTTAAAACGACTAGAAAATGTTTGACGTGCAAGTAAAAGACTATAAAATACCCTGTAACAAACGAAAAGTACTTTTCAAGATGTGATATATGTTACATACATTTTATTTATTTTTCTAATTCTTATTATATATATATATAGATTAAGAAAAAATAAATAAAATGTATGTAACATATATCACATCTTGAAAAGTACTTTTCGTTTGTTACAGGGTATTTTATAGTCTTTTACTTGCACGTCAAACATTTTCTAGTCGTTTTAAATTCGAATGGTAAAGCCGCAAAAAAAATGTAGTCCACGCAGAAATTCAGAATATTAAGTATATGTCATTTTGACAACGAATATTTTAATTCAAATTGTGGATAGCGCTCTGTAGTCTTGTATAATGCTGAATACGGAAAATTTACTGTTTGGCATTCCTATGTATAGCCATGGGAAATTTATTTAAAACTTCTGTATTTTTCACTATAAGTTATCTAGAAAATTTAAAAGCCTTGAACTTTATTCAATAAATTTCAATGGAAATTATTCACTAACTTGAGATAAGACAAAACACAATCTCTATAAAGTTTTTGACTGAACACACGATAAAGTGGAAACCAACAAATTGAGTAAATAATTTAACAAAATAAATAAAATGAAATTCATGAAAATTATTTAAATTTAGTAAACTTTTTTTCCTGATTCCTAAAGATATTTCAATTGTCTCACAATATGCAGAGGATACTGTACTTATTCAATGCAATGCTATGAACAATTATTTGCTAGTGTGCACTGTGCCAACAGGCAATCAGCACATCACAAAAAAACAAAAAAAAACATCATTCGGTTCAAGAAGCAGAGCTTCAGGTATCAACTTTTCCACTGTTAATGAGTCTGCTAATCATTTTGTATATAGTATGTATTGTAGGATTCGCCAATGTTACTATGCTACAAATCACCATTGTAATTATCCTTTCATTTGCATTAGCAGCAAATCAACGAAAGGAATGTGATAACAATTCAAGCGTACAAATTTCTTTGTGTTTCTTTCATGATTTCATTGTTCTTGAAATAAGAGCACAAGTCATTGGCAATTCTATATACACATATAGTATTTGCTAGATATATATATATATATATATATATATATATATATATATAGTATATGCCATAAATGCCACAATTGACTGTTGGCGAACAGAGTTGCTCATGTATGAACATTGTGAGAATGTGATGTCACAAACTCAAGAAGGCTTCAGGCAAAAACAGATAGTAATACATTGGGTATACACATGGGGTATAAACAAAAAGAAAAAAAAAAATTGTTAAATAAAGCAAAGTTGATGCTGTTGTATGACAATGTATGAAAATTTGATAAGAACTATGATTGCAGGGTATTCAAATAACGTATACACTAAAATCTAAGAATTCAAACTCATCTCGTTTTACAAGTATCACACAGTAAGTGTTTACGTGTCCTTAAGCTGCTGCTACTACTGCTGCGGTTACAAAATAATATTGCTCGTGCCGAGTTTTTACGTCAAAGTCAACGGATGTTCTCCGGCAAAGGAACCAAGAACCAGAAACAACTAGTGATGTCCTTCGCCTGGCCGTATACCATACAAACATACATACATACAACTTTGGATTTCGACTGTCAAGGTTCTTCTTATGCCACAGCATGCACTAACACTCAACATGTAAGTTACACCTGGCGCCCCTTTGTAAATATTTGAATGCATGTAAATATTTTATATATGTTTATTGAATTACATCTACATGTGTGTCCGTATGTATATCTGTACATACATATGTACATCCATGTGCTTATATTTAGAAATGCCTTACAATTTTACGTTATTTCATAAATTTTATTTGTGCTCTGCAAATACTTATATCGTCTCCTTAGGGTTAAATTATCGTATATGAACTTTGTGAAATTGAAATTTCGGGCGCACAAATTAGTTTTAAAACCCATATCAAATTAGCTGGTAAGAGGCTAAAATTTAAAATCCCAATGTCAGGTATAAGATATAAAAACATATGTTCAAATGCCACAAGTACAAATTCTTATTCCTCTACTATCGATTTATTAATTTTTCTTTTTCTCATTTCTTCAATATATATAAATTTTGGTTGTGCGCATTTTGTTGACTTTGTAAACTTCAGAACATTCGGTGACGTTTATAAATTACTTCTGAATTTGGAATTCAGTTAACTTTGCGTTAAAGGCTTGTTGGACATCTGTTCGCTTGCATTACGTAGCTTCTAACTTTCTCTTGGCCCAAAATTTATTAATTAATAAGAGAGAAAAGTTGCAGAGTACGGCAAATTAAAGAAAAAAAGTTTTTACACCCGGTACGACTGGACACAAGGGTATTTTGGTTATGTGTAAAAAACTATTTTCTGTAGGGCTGTAAAAATTTTCGAGACGCGAAGTAATTGTAAATTTATAATAAAACTTCATCAATAAAAAATAAAAAATCTAAAGAAAAATAAAAATAAAAGATACAAATATTCGCAATATTTACCATAGTATATTTTATTTACAAGTTATTATTCTATTCGTCTTACACATTATCATTCGTCATTTCGTTGTAATAATAATAATTGTAATTATAATAATAATAATAATAATAATTAGCTGTAAATGGCAAAACTTTGTGCAACTTACAAACGTGGCAAGTTGGAAAAGTTTTGAACACAGCTTTCCAGTGTTAGCCAAGCCATATTGTTATGTTCTGTTGGTCTGTTGGTTAGTTGGCAACAGGAAGAGCATCGATTATGATTATACAGAGCACACGATTTATGTCGAGAAAACTACGAGCCAAATGTGAATCGAGTACCTGGACAGCTTATGATGTTTCTGGGGCGCCATACAGTAAATTATCCAATTTTAATTTATTTATTTTATCGCCATGACGAGCGCCGTGTCCGGGTCGTCCCCAGAATGTTTCAAATGTATCGAAGTGTTGATTACATAGATCGCGATCCATTTGCCTAGAGACGCTCACCGAACGTCGTTTCTGTGATATTTGAACGTTTAAATCGTGCAGATATCGCATATCAGCGGCCGTTTGTATCCTGCATCGCATCGCATCGCATCGCAATTGTCAAAGTGAGATGAGATTTATATTTTTTGAATATGAATTATTATTTGTTGAATGTTGATGGCAGCAACATTTTTATTAATTGTTTAATTTGTTTGCATTTTTTATTTATGTTGATTATGTTTTTATTTTGTTATTATTATGTAGCAGTTAGATAATTTTTTTTTTTTATTTTTGGATTTTTTTTTGTTGATTTTCATTTTGGGTTTTTTTGTTGTTGTTTTGTTTTTTTTTTTAGTTGAGTTTAGTTGCACGGGAATACATAGAAGATTTGTATTTGTATTATGATTTGGATATTTGATAATTTTGTTGGTTGTTCATTTAGTTTGTTGGTGAGTTTAAAGTTTGCTCTTTTGGTTGCTATACTTTCACTTGTATTAAAATGGATATTTTCTTGCTGAATATGAGCCAAAAGAAGTGATAGAGATAGAACAATTAACAAGACAAGGATGACGCAGTAGTAGCAAAATGCATATTTCTTATTTCTTATTATTTTTTGTTTTTCGATTTCGATTTTTTTTGATTTTTTTTTTTTTTTTTTTGATTAGAATTATTATGAAAAAAACATAACGCAGAGCAAGCAAATGAGAAACAGCTTACAATATGCAATGAGTATTAACAGTAGCCATAACAGTAACAGTAACAATAACAGCAAGGGCTAATGTTAAGTCTATTTTAGCTTGAACTGTCATGAAATTGACAACAAAAACAGATGCAAGTGCAAACACATTCATAGATACATAGATTACATAGACATAAACATAGACATAGACATATATACATAGACAAGTCTTTGCATGAAAGTTAAGCAAACTCGAAAAAAAAACACTCACACAGAGATAAATGCTATAAGATGTTGCAAGAAATAAGTTAGTAACTCACACGGACAGACAGATTGATAAAAAAGGGACTGAACTAACGTATGTGCAGTGTAAGGCGCTTGAGACAGCAGGTGGGTGGCAATGCAGTGGCTGTAATGCAGTTGCAGTTGCATTTGCATTTGAAGTTACAGTTACAGTTACAACATGGCAACTTGCAGTTTAGGTTTTTGGGCAGACGCTTCATGTGACTAATGTTCTTGATGATGTTGTTGATGTTCTGCTCTTTGTTGGGCATTGTCTTGTGCTTGGTTGGTGCGTACCTATCATGCGAGGGTGTCCTTTTTGTCACGTCTGTGCTGGACAGACTGATGGGGCGATATAAGCCACGTCTACGTGCCAGCAGTGGCACTAGCTCAACGCCGCCGCCTTCTCCATTTGCTGTAGTCACATCTGCTGTAGCAGTGCTGTTAGCGGTGCTACCCTCACAATGGACACGTGGGACACGTGGACATAGCTTGATGGGTTTGCATTCCTTACGTGGTGAACGTTGAGCACATGGTGGTGGAGGGTGTGGTACTGTTGGTGCTCCAGCTGCCACATTTCTGGATGGTTTCAGTCGATTGGAATTGTTTGAGCCAAGACATGTGCAGGTGCAGACATCGCAGCAGCGCTGCGCCTTAGCTTGTCTGCAGGCTTTTGATTTCCGGAATGTATTTTTTTCAGCTGGAGTGACGGGATTATCCTGATCCAGTTCCTTAAGCATTTCTTTGTTTGTCCAGCCCTAGATATTCAGATATATAGAGTAATGCTAATCTCACGTACGCAATGTAACTTACCAAAGATTTCATAAAAGTGTTGCCTACTTCTTTGGGACTTCGCCAGGGCTTACCGCCTGGCCCGGCTTTACCCCAGGGTTCTTTTAAGGGCTGAGAAATATATGAAAATAGCTTATGATTATGATATACAAGAGTGTTTTGTAGCTGCCGCTCACCGGCTTTTCCAAATTTTTCTGTAGTTTCTTTTTTTGTGATGCCAATTTCTCGTGATGATGGTGATGGTCGCTCTCACTGTTGACGACAATCTTGTCAAGCATTGGTTTGTTGCCCTTACACGGTGGCGATGGCTTATATCGCAGTTCAATATCCACGTGCCCTTTATTGCGAAATGACATTGATGGGTGCTCTTTCAATTCGATGTGCAGACTCTCACCATTTGTATTTGGGGCCAAGCTGACGCCAGGTTTTAGGGGATGTTCACGTTCGCAGATGGTCACCGTACTGCTGCGTGGACCGCTTTCCTGCAGATGATGAATCGAATGGGCATGTGCTAATCGTGCACCCGGTGGTGGTCCATGTGGATGATGCTGATGATGATGATGATACGCGGCCAATGGATTTTTGTGGCACTTTTTCATTGAGAAGTAATCATTGTAGCGGCAAGGTTGCAATGAATTCATGCGTGGGCCGCCAGTCTGTTAAATTCGTTACATTGGTTGTTGTAGGCATAACGTAAAATAAGTTTGTTACATGCAGCATGCAGCATGCAGAATGGAGAATGGAGAATGCAGCATGCAACATGCAACATTCAACATAAGTCAATAACTCACTACTGTGGGCGTTGAGTGCAATCCGACTGCTGTAATGTCCTTGCGTCGCACTTCCACATTTGGTGCGCCTCCACCTGGCCTGCCCCAGGGACAATGCTGTAGAAACATGTCATAGTACTACAAAGCCAGAGCGAGACAGTGCGATACAGAACGAAAGAAAGCATGAGAAATAGAGGGAGAGAGAGAGAGACAATACATAGAGATAAACAGTCAAGTTAGCTTAGGTAGCCAATTATGGCTTATGGTTTATCGATTCCCCAACAGTCATTTCAGCCAGTTCGGCGCCCGTCCGAGCACTGCTTACCCCAACCGTTAACTACTTAGGCGACCTACCTATTGAAATACCAAACCCAACCCCCAACCCCCAACCTCCAACTCATTGCTGATTAGCCTCCATTGAAGCGCTTGTTTGTAGGTTGTTGTTATAGTTGCAATGTGGCGCAATTTGCTTTCACCCATTCACCCGATTTGTATAGCTTTCAATACTGTTGAATTCTCGTCACGCGATGTCTGTCTGTATTCTTATTCTTATTGTTGTTGTTGTTGCTGTTGTTGTTGGATGCTTTGCTTTTGCGATCACGTTAAAGTCAAATCTGACTTATCAAATAGTTTATTGAACCAATTCTTGGCGAAATTATTATAGCTTTGCCAAAAGGTCTTTGAACTTGTTAGCTTTAAATTTGATATGTGTATATAACAAAATTAAAATTCATCGAATAACAATTTGCTGTATCCAGAAATTAAATGCAAAGAGTTTATACATTTATTCATGGAACTTTATTTTGTTTTCATTAAATAATTTCAAAATTCCATTTTTATACTTGGCAATAATTTAAAAATGATACAAATTGAATTTTAATATTGTAGAAAATGGGAAAAAGGAAACTTGAGCTGACTAGAATTTATAAACAGTCAAAATTTTTTTCAACATTGCGGCTATGCATATATGCTGAGGGTTAGAACTGTCGAGAAATATTGAATTAATGATTTTAAAATTATTATGTTAAATTAATGATGATGCACTTTAAAATGTTTTTTAAAATTATTAATGTAATTTCAAATAATTATTCTCTATTTTATAAAAAATTTTGCTTGGTCAACTATTTTTGTGCTTTGCTCACATTTCAAAGTTATGGCTATGAACATTTTCTCTCTAACAGTATATGATATGTCTCACAATATGTCCACGATAGCTCATAGACCACACTTAAGGCACACACAAACATTGGCATGCTGTGAAGTGAACCTCAGCAGATATTATTCAGGCATTAAAATACATAATACAATTGATCAGGAAATATATAATTTTTGCAAAGATATCGGTTTATGTTATGTATTATGTTGTATGCTTACCTCTTGTTTATCCTTTTCCTTGCGTGCGTACTCCTCTGCTTTGCGACGACGCCACATACGTAAACTCTCCTCGGCATTTTTACGCTCGACCATACGTTTTTTCTCATCACACCACATCAAAGGATGTTGAATATGGTCGTGACAAAATGCACCCATTTCATCGCTGGTTGTCATTTTGGTAAGAGCCTGGAAAGCGGAAGTAGTGCCAGGCTCAACACATAACGCGCTACTGAAACAGTCTTTGGCTATACCCAAACCTTCGACATCGAAGTCAAGTTGGCTGATCCGTGCCAGGTACGGTTCTGGTACTGTCTACTGTCTATGTGTGTGTGTGTGTGTGTGTGTGTGTGTGTGCTGCTTCAACTTTCGGCCTAGCCAACCATTTTGGTTGTCTAGGCAGCGTCACTAGTCAGGCAGTTATTTATAGTCTAGGTTAGGGCGGTGCACAGGCTGCACGTGAGCGTTGCGCGTCTGTCCTTGAAGTTGTTTGTTAAGTCAGGCCAGGATTGCATTTCAATTGCGTAACTCGTTTCGTTTCAGCTATTTAAATATTTTGCCAGTTAAGCACGTTTCCACATTCCCGCAATTGAGCTGAAGTTACTCTTGCCTAGAGCCGTTTGTTTACCAGTTTTGCCAGGAGCCTTTATCCGTATCCCTAACGAGGCTTGGACATAAAATAAATTTATTTAATAGTGCATATTGTTGGTTTTTGGTGAAATTGTGGCATGACTACTGCCCTAATTTGACCTGATTCGGTGTCTTACACATACTACATTAAAAGGGAAAGTTCACAAAACTATCAGTTTCTCGGACTCGTTCAGTTAGAGTGCGGTTGCCAATACATCCACAACTTACACCCCAAAGCAAGCAGCTATATAACTATTGCAATATTGCGTGAGACATCTTGACACAGCTTACATTAACACAATTGAGGGCAAACAACATGTTGATGTTTGCACAACTTGGGTTTGAGTCTGAGTCAGAGGCTGAGTCTGGGCAGGGACTGGGCCTTTTCCTAAGTTTCTTAGCTATGTCAGCTTAAAATGAAATTCACTTGAGATTATTGCCACCTCTATTATTCATAGCACTTTATAATAACGGCTAGACTTGTGCCTTGAGCTTTATTTGCATTATTCTTGTTGAATTAGCCCAAATCTGTTATCATCCTTGAATCTGTTTACACAGTCAGTGCAGTTACTGAAGTTCTAGTTATGCTAACATTGTTTGTCAGTGTGTTACAACTTTTTAATTCTAATACTAAATTTTCATACATCGCATATGTGGTTTTTATACCTATGCACAGGGTATATTCATTTTGACCCGGAGTTCGTAACACCCATAAGGATGTATGGCAGACTGCACAAAATATCTACACTTGTTCAGCACCGAGTGCATCTCCGTATGTCCATCCGACTGTTTCAACTAAAACTAATCTATCTAACCTATCTCAATAAAACTTGGGATACATAATCCCTATGGGCATGGGCTGTATGCATAAACGTAGAAACCGTCCGAACCTGACAACTATAGCATATAGCTATCATATGAAGATACCATTTCTTAGCTAAGCTATACGAGTTAAACTTACACAATTTGACATATGCGTCTCATGTAAATTTAGTCTAAATTGGACAAATATATCATGTCGCTTACATAGGAACGATCGGCCGAAAATTGAGATTTTGTATGAAAATTTCTTCTAAGACTGGGTATGAAATCTCCGGCCCGCCGAAGATAACATTAACTTTTTGTTTTTATTATTATTATTTATTATTATTATTAATTATTTACTATAAAAAATACAATTTTTGAAAAGGAATTTAAATTTTGGTTAGTCAAAACTGTACAAATAAATACATTTTTTTAAATAAATATTTAAAAAATAAGAAACAAACAAAAATGTGGCTGTGCATTCTGGAAAGGATATTTAATTTACGTTCGAAAATAATACTAATTTCAGAGCCAAAGATATCAAAATCATTCGATTTTAAGTCTGAAATACCAGCAATGGAAAGTAACAGCAAGTAGCGGCACTAATTTTAATCTTAACATGAAACTATGAATTTGAACAGCCGAAATAGATTTAAGAAAAAGAGCAAGACTATTATCAGCAAGCACACAAATTTGTGTAGCATACTTTCCGGCTGTGTTTTAGTCCGCTCTTGGAGCTGTAACCGAAATTTAAATTTCATTTCAGGGAAGCGTCTTAGGACCCCTACTGTACTCCATCTTTACAGCAGACATCCCCAAGCCAAGCTAAGATGAAATGACCAATGACAATAGCAAAATGCTACTGGCTAGCTTCGCTGACGACGTCTGCTTTCTCAACTCTTCGAACAGTGAGATCGAGTCGTCACAAACATTGCAATCCTATCTAAACGAATTCGAGAAATGGGCCATGGCGAACAACACTAAAATTAACGAAAGCAAATGCGTAAACGTCTGCTTCACTTTACGCCGAAACACAACTCCTGCGGTCCACATTAATAATGTGCCCATAGAGCAAGCGACGAAGGCTAAATATCTAGGCTTCACACTGGATAAACGCCTAACTTTCCGGGAACATATCGCCAGAGTCGTCAAAATGTGCAACGTAAAACGTAACCAACTATACTGGATGCTTAATAAGAAAAGCAAACTACCCTTGAGATGCAAGCGTCAGATCTATCAGCAAATCATAGCACCAACTTGGAGATACGGAATCCAAATTTGGGGAGTGGCGGCTGCGTCCCACCGAAAACGAATCCAAACCGTCCAAAACAAAACACTTAGACAAATCACTGGCTGTGAGTGGTATGTTAGTGGTCAAACTCTTTACAATGACCTTAATTTGAGCCTTGTTGAAGACCAAATCTCGTTCTTCTCTAGTAGATACAACGACCGACTAACTGCCCACTGTAATCGTCTTGCCCGGAGATTACAGGGAGTTACTCCTGTTCGCAGGCTCAAAAGAAGACATTTTGGGCTGCTTCTAAGATAACAATAATAATAATCTGACTAATTTCCCTACATAATAAGACGAAAATTAATTATAACCATAATTAAGTGATTGTTTACATAAGAAAACATTTAGGTTAAAGGCTTTAATTAGATCTGTTCCTGAATAATGTTAAATAAAGATGTTAATTAATTAATTAAAAATTTCATTTTCGCCCGTTTACTTCCTGCTAGTTTCTGATCGTCTAGTCTGAAAATCCATTGGCTCATTTGAGGCTCTGAAATTATTTATATATATTTTTTTTTTCTCACTTCCGTAACGAAAATTCAAATACATTAAATTTCTGTTTTCGCCTAGTTTCTGTGCGCCTGGTATTTCATGCTTTAAATCAATTGATTTTATTCAAACACGATCTGCATTTTTTTACACCTATCACCTGTAATGGAAATTCGAGTTTCCTTAATTTTTTCTAGCAAAGCCTAAATTAATGCTGGACTGGGGCTTGTAACGAACCTTAGGAGGTGTGGCAGACCCAAAAAATATATAAATATATATTCTTAATCACAGTCGATAAGAGAATCCAAATGTGTAAATATCCGTTCAACCCATAAGCTGTATAGAAGCCGGAACCAGCCAAATCGGAAAGCGAAAGAGATGTTTTTTAATATATATAAAGCTGAAACTTACATAATTTGAGTTTAGTATCAACTTCGCGTCTCCTATAAATTTTGTCTAAATCGGACTACTAAATCATATAACCATTGGCTAAAAATGCAGTTTTTGTATGAAAA
>JBAMBR010006053.1:0-47268 GCA_037044475.1 Zaprionus obscuricornis | reverse complement strand
AATTTTTATTTTATATTCATAGCATTTGAGATGATGAAACTTTTTGTCTTTGCCAATACTATAATGTTAATTGTAACCATGGCCTGGCCACATATGAAGGAACAATACAATATGCTAACTCAATGGATACAAAGTTTTCATGAAGAGCAACAAGAATAAATCTATAAGAAATACTACAAAACTTCAAATCTTCATTTGAGCACAATGGTGGGTCCATTTATGCAGGGAATACTGCTCATGGGCATTATCTATTGGTAGGCTAATTTTATATACAATTTGATTGTAATATAATTTTTCTATTTATTTCTTAAGGTACTCTAAGAGCATGATGAACATGATTAATGATTATTATCGCAGTGAATTTCAACGTAAAATTCAAATAGAAAGCACCCCAAAGGCAGTAGTAGAAACAACTCTTAATGTGGATAATTTTATGGATTATGTTCGCGCACTTGATAACCAAAATCAGTTAGATGATCAAACAGTGAAAAAGCAACTGAATCAATGTCATATTCTACTCAGATTCATGCAAATCACAGACGCCTATACTCCAATTCCACTTAATATTTGTCGAATTACACGAACTACTTCTGCGGATAGTTCTATAAGTTAACCAGGATTATATATATATATATGTTTATTTAGTATACATCTTTATAAGAATACAACAATAAATTTGTGCTCCAAGTGTTTTTGGGCGATTTTATTTAAATTTTAGCAGAATATATATTTAATTTCTCAACATTAGAATTCGTAGCTCATTGCAGCTTCATTATATAAATACTATAAATGTTTACGATTTTCATTAACTTTTGGTCATTTTTTTTTTCAAATATATATTGCACTCTTCCCATATAATATCATGGATGATTATACATATAGCATACACCTAAAGTGTTGTTTTGGTTTAGGGATTTGAAGATTGACATATAATTATAATTTTGAGTGGATACGATAATAGGTGTTGAGTATAAAAGAATAATTGAAAAGTTATTTTTTTTTCATTTGATTTTGTTTTTTTTTCAGGTATTCAATTTGATTTCTGGCACAAATATTGAAATTTATTGATCTGATTTTGAGAGGTGTACATTGAGTATAGTAAAAATATTATTTTGTGTTATTTTGAACATTTTCAGCTTTTAATGTTAGAAAAATAGCATTTATATTTGGAAAAATTTAAAGGAAGGCGGAAAAAAAGAAAGCTGAGGAAAAGGAAGTATTAATTTTAGAAATATTATATGATTGTATATATCTTGAACTGATTTCAAATTTATTTTAATATTCAATACGTAATTAATGTGGTCAATAATACTCTATGCTCAACTTCTTTATGTTGCAATAAAAAATGTTTTGAGTATGAATAGAAACTTAAAAGAAATTTAACAATTTTAGTATGCAAAAAACTGATTTCTTCATCCGAGCTGATAAATAAGTTTGATTTTAGCATATTTGTTTATGCTGTCTATGTTTATTCAAATTATATAAATTTTATTTCTTAAGAACTGCAATAATTTGCGAATATTTTCATTATACTTTTGTTTTCAAGTTATCAATAAAAAAAAGAACAAAAAATTAAAACAAAAACTTAAATAAATTGTTTTATAAAATCAAAATCACTTTTAATGTATATTTCATATACACAACAAATGTTCATACATCACGTTAATCTAAATTAAAATAATAATAATAATAAAAATAATTGCATTAATAATTAATAAAGCAAAGAATACAGAATATATCAAATTATAATTGATAAGACTTCAATATAAATATATATGTATTTATATATGTATTTATATGTATATATAAGTATATACATACAAGGAGAACGCTTGAGCGTCGCTTTGTAAAATAATTTCCAAAACAAAAGAAAAAAAAAAGATTGAAATAAAAGGAATATATTTATATTGGATACAACTCTTGTGTATAGCATCAAAAAAATAAAATATATACTGAAAAGAAAGCGCTAACAATTTCGAAAATAATAATAGAAATCACAATTGTACTAATTGTGATTCAAAGAGCGTAGGAGCAACAGATCAATAAAAAAATTAAGGAAATATAAACCATTTTCTTCTCCTTTCCCTTTTGTCTATCACAACCATTAAATAAGGATAATAATTTTATAAAGAAACCTTCTAAATTTCGACAATTGAGTTAAATAATTCATGGTTGTCTCCTACTACAGCCTATTATATAGATATATGTATATATAAATATATGTATATGTGTTTTCATTGTATATATATATAATGTAAGTTGTTATTGTATATTGTGTATATGGTTACTTTTTTGACATATGGCTAAAAAAAAACACACACACATATACATTCACAATGCAAAGAATACAAATGCAGAATACAAAATGAAGCTTCTTTTTCTTCTATTGCCGACGTGTTCTCTCTCTTTCTATTTCTCTTTTTCAATTACATAAAATAGATAAATATATATGTATTTATATAGATTTACTAAACGATACCGTCAGAAATTAAATAAAACATCATCGATTTAACTAAAATTACTGTGCGTTCAAGTCTTATACAATAAACAATGATTTAAGAAAGCGCCATCGAGACTAAAGGAACCTTATATCCTGCCATTGCCTCTTTCTTCAGTACTTTCTCTTTTCATCTTCTACTACACTACTATCCTAGTCCGACTGTTTGCGTATTGATTGCGTTGGCGGTGGTGGCGCTGGCACCGTTGGCCTTTTGGGCGTTTGAAAAGAATTTGGCGATATTGGCGATGTAGGCGTATGTTGTTCTTTTTGTGTTAAATTATTTAATGTCTCAGTTGCCAAAAGCTGTTCATGGTTATGATTGTGCTCCCTTGCCCCTCCTCCCGTTGTTGATGAAGCAACTGTTGCTGTTCCTGTTGTTGTTGTAGTTATTGCTGTGGCTGTGGCAGTGGCTGCTGCTGTTCGATCATCTTGCATTCCATTTGTATCACAATTTTCTTGACGCAGTTTTTCAATAAATTTTTCAGTTGTATAACGTACTGTGCCATTGCCATTGTCAATAGTCGCTTGCGTGGGAGTAATGGCCTCATCATCACTTTTGCTTTCGCCTTTGGGGCCAGAGCCAGTGCCTACGGCCAATCCCATTGGTCGCTTTGGTAACTGCGGCTTCTGTGGTAAGTCTGGCTTTAATCTAAAGCTGCCAATGCTATCAATACTTCTGCGATCTGATGTAGGTGACGGCAGATTATCCAATCCAAAGAATTGTGTACGCGTCATGGGAACAGGTTTTGCCGGCGTTACTGGTGGCGGTGACAGCGCTTCCAATTGTGTTGTGATCGGTTGACTGACGGCCGTCTGTGTGGCAGATTGCTGCTGCAACTGTGACAAATTGGGCAACGGCGGTTTGACAGGCTTCTCCTGCGACGGCTTATCATCTTGCGGGAACAACTCCTTGGCATGCGGTCGATGCGAAGAATTCGATGTGCCGCCACCGCCATGGCCACTAACGCTTCCATTTGTTGTTACTTCGTTTTTGGTCGGCGGCGATGGTGCATTGGGCTTTTGACGTCGTAATGTACCATAACGTGGACTTTCCATGACTTCTATCAAAAGCGTATATTTCATTAATAAATGAATTTGAGACCTTTAATATGATTATTTGCGTACACTTACCACCATCATGTTTATCCAGATGTTCATTCGAAGAATTCGATTTACTTTTGCCTTCGACAAATAGTTTTTGACGCTGTAAAGTTACATAGAACTCAACATCACCATCGAAAAAGTATTCCCATTGACTGATGAGCAACTCGACAATAATGTTTGCTGCCGATGAGCTATTAACCTGACCAATATAATCAGCTGGAGCATTGCTGCTCTTATCAACGCGTGGCCAGAGCATATTCGGTGACATAACAATGGCCAAATTTTGTGAATTCATTTTATTGTGAACCGCACGTTGTTGCAACAATGCCAGAAAACGTGTGAGGTAGCGCAGATTGACATAGTTCTCCTTAGGCAATTTACTTAAAATTGCTTTAATTTCGGTCTTTCGTTCCGTTTCGCTATGTCGTTCGGCAATCCTTATGAAATCCTTGTATAATGCATATGTTAATAGAGGTTCGGGTAATTCACGCAGATATAGCTTCAATATGGAACCAATAACATGCGGATCCTGATATTCTAATGGCAGAGGCGTCTTAACATGTTGCGCCTCTAGCGCATGCTTCATACGTCGCAACTTGGTGCTGGCACAACCCACACGCAACAGACCCTCCTCTTCCAGACCATGCTCGAGCAGACAGCAACAACATAATTCCACAATATATGAGATATTGCGATGCGTCGATGTTAAATGTTCCTTGAGTGAAGTGCCAAAACGTGATTTTTCTGTACCTTGGATTGTATCCTGGATGCGTGCCAATGATGCATTTACATGTTGTAAGGCTCGTTCATGATAGTTTCTTTGGTTAAGCACATAGTCGCGTATACAGTTGACAATCTCATCCTCTTTGGCAATCAGTTCCAACATTTGCGCCGCCCATGCATCACGTTCCTTCTCCAATTTCAATTCACATTCCTCTTGTTGTCCCTTTATGTGATTTACTTTGGATGTCGGTTCATCCAATTTTATTGCGGCCTAAAAAAGAAAAAACAAAACAAAACAAAACATAAACAAAGCATTCACAAGCCAGTTAGTCAAATATTCAAGATAAGCTACAATAACAATTAACAAACATCTCATTTCGCACTTTGCTTTCTTCTTTTGTTTATTCAAATTAACCGGGCGTCAAATTCACACGCTCCTGCTTAAAGCTTAAATGTGTTGACGATTCAGTTGACTTTGTCGTCTTCCCCAATCTCTGCCCAATCTTATCTATATTTCTGTCTCTCGTATTCTCACTTTTATATCTGTCTCACTTTAACTATCGTACACATTATGTGGGTGTTTTTCCGACTGTCATCTTGCTGTAAAGTCTGAGTCCGAAAACAAAGTCGACAAGTGTCTGCCTAACTAACTATAAATAGATTCTCTGACCAGTTGTTCCAATCAATTTCTTTGTTCTCTCTCTCCCTCTCTCTCTCTCTCTCTCTGTCTCTGTTTCTGTTTCTCAAACCCCATCGTAAAGTAAACCAAATAGAGGTTTGCTTCGACGTAGTGTGACCGATAATTGATATTGTGTTGCCGCATTTCAATTTTGACTCATTCAAAGTGCAAATAAAACTGATCTCAATTTTAGCGTAGCATATTATTGATAAGCAACAGAATGCGAGTGCACAATGAAAAACAACAACAACAAATACAAGCAATTCGATAGAAAAGTATATAAATTTATATTTGTGTACATTATATTTAGAGTTCCCAGAGTACCCTGAGTAGTACTTGAATGAAATTCTTTATAATAAGCTAAATTTTATGTTGAAGTTCATTTAAAGAGCTTTTCATTTATATTTATCGAATTTCTTAGAATATTCTATGCAAATACTTAACGAAAGGAAGTGTTAATTGATGAGAACTTTAACATATAAACACATTAGAATCGTGTTAACTTTCTTATCATATTTGTATCAAGCGGAAATGAAAAGGAAACTGAATGCTTAATATATTCAAATATGAAAAGGAAAGAAAAGATGAAATAAATATGTATGTATATATAATCTAACAATTAAGCAATCTACATGCATATTTTAATTAATGATATCAATTCTATGAATATTCTCAGAATATTCTCAACATCAATAATAATTGACACTTATTGAGCAACTGCTTTAGCTTTAGCTTCAGCATCAGCTTCATTAACTGCTATACATACATAGAACGTCGTAAGTGAGCTAAAAATAAACCAAATCGTGATAAATTGAAATCTAACGTTGTCTGTTTTAAATGCTTGCCCGTCACTCTTTTTCGTCAGACTCTCGTGTGTACAGACAATGGCAATAACTGGAATGTAAACTAATTATAAGTCGCTGTTACCTTCTTCAATGGAAGTTACCGTGTGACTCACATCACTCACATCAACATACATACTTATATACATTAAACATGCTCATACATGTTCATACATGCTCATATACGTATAACCTCTAATGACCTACATCAAAGTTGGCTTAGCATTACACACTGAATTCCAGACCCCACCAAAGTTAGCACTTGCAATATAGTAGTACCCCCAATACCATATACCAAAAAGATGCCATATAACACACATATACAAAACTATATATACTCGTATAAAGATATGCAAGTGTGTCGTCGAAAATAGTATATACATACATATATAATGTTGTATGTATGTACATATGTATGTATGTAGCTCAATTAGAGCGCTCCCAATACGACCAAAACCTAGATGTTGATTAGCGTTGAGGCGACGGCACCCGCATTAGTTTTTATGGAAGGAAACTTCTTCTTATATTAGTCCGGTCGGTTTAGTCGGGTTGAAATGATAAGATTATAAGCAGCGAAAAGTGTAAATAACAGTTTATATGTTGACCAAATATTTGCAGCTGTCTTTATAAATTTCGATATGACATACAAGTAGACAATTAATAAGCAAAAGTTGAATATTATTCAAGAGACTCAAGTGTTTGACGACGAGTCGAGTCAGCAAACTTAGCAAAACTCCGACGACTCAAGTCATTCGCTAAGTTTTCAATTATGATGTCACTATGTCCGACAACCAAGTCAATGAACGTCTTCCGACACCTTAAACAGCAACAGCAACAACAACATTGACAGCAGCAGCAGCAGCATTGACCAGTTGTGCCCGATTTGGTGAAGAGAGACAGACAGACATACAGACATACAGACATACAGACAGACAGATAGACAGAGACGTATGTACATACATACATACTTATATGTCATAAAAAGCGTGTCGTCAACTTGTCTTGACTTGTTAAAACGGAAAGCAATGCCAAAAACAATAACAATAACAATAAAAAATAAAAATAAAAAGCAACGAAAATAATGTGTATCAAGTAATCGTAACAGACTCTCAAATCAACTAACGGAAAATAGACATAAATATACTACTATATACTCTATAAGTCAGTCGGTTACCTAGAGAGTTACACAAAGAGAGTGAGTAAAGAAAGAAAGAAAGAGAGAAAGAGAGAGAGAAAGAGAGAGAGAGAGTAATTGGAACAGGGACACAACAAAAAGTTAAACTAATCCTACGTCAATATCATATGACGCCAAGAGCAAAACGAATTGCTTAGCAAACACAATAATGAACATTACAACAAAAACAGCAAGAGCAGCCACAATAACAATTTTAATAACAAGAACATGTTCTATAGATAAAAAGAAATAGAAGAAAAAGAAATAAACTATAAACTGAAATTAAAAAAAAAAAAAAAAAAAAAACAGAAAAAAATTGATTGCTTTCTTGTGTGCTGGCTGGCTGGCGCTTGTCATTCGCTCGTGTGTCGCCATATATGGCATACACACACACACAGTGCTTAGAAAACTATTGAAAAAGTCAACAATTTAAAAGCTGGATGCTAACTATTAAAATTGCTAGGTGAGAAAGTTGTTGAATGCTTTGAAAAAAATGTAACTATTGTTTTTAACAAATGTAGTTATAAATTATTAGTTAAATAAATAAATCAATATTGTAAATTGAATTTCTTTGTCTGCTCAATTCTATAACCTAGATATAGAGTATCAACACTACGCTGTTATTTTTTTTTTTTTTCATCAAAAATATATCAGAATCACTATTGAATAACTATTTTTCATCTTTAATACTTATAATTATAATTCTAAAATTCGTTGATTTTCAATGTTATTATTCTTAAGATTTATATTTGCAAATACGATATATGCATGAAATCAAACCACTGTGTTTTGACTCCCATTAAAAGGCACAGCACGATGCTTGACGCACGGCAACAGTCGAGTAGAAGTTGTATAAAATAATATTCATTGTGTGGTGTCGCATACTTGCCCCTCTGCTCCTGCTCTCTTCTCCTCATGTTCTCTCTCTCTCTCTTATTTGCCATTTTCATTGTGTATTCTTTTTTCAACCTAATCAAAGCGAATTCCTCAATTTGGATAAGTGTCTCAACGTCGTCGACGTATGTATTTGTTGTTATTATTATTATTACTGTTGTTGTTATAGTTGTTGTTGTTGTTATTATTGTTATCATGAAACACTTGACCAGCTGCAGCTTTTCAAAACTTGAGCCAATTAACTAAATCTCTTAGATTAAGTTTGTGCGGTTTACTTTAGTGAAGTAAATGGAAATGTGTTTGGCGATCTCTTACCTCATGGCTGCGCTTCAGTGATGTGTATTCCTGTAGTGTACGGGATACATTACGCTTTAGCGTTGAGATCTCTTGTATTTCTTTATCTAGGATATTTTTTAAACGTCGCACGACTTTGGTCTCCGTTTCCAGTTCGCTCTCGATGCTACATTCAGCAATTGTTTTCTCTAGTTCGCCTGCAAGTGAGATTCAAAAATATAAATACAAAACTTTAGTTGTTTTCTTTTTACAGCTAACAAACATCTGATGTAAATGTATATATATATATATATATATATATATATATATATATATATATATATATATATATATATATGTGTGTGTTTGTATGTGTATATGTATGGGCGAGTGTTTAAGTGAGGAAGTCAATGCTTATTTAAGACCTTATCGCAGAAGATGAAGACGGTAGCAAAGTTGCTATTGTTGCTGTTGTTGTTGCTGTTGTGCCGGTTTAAAACTGTGGGCCGCACATTGTGACAACGAACAAGGGGCGTGTCAGAGCCGGCGGTGGAGGCGGAGGCATAACGAGCCTGACGAAGCTGAGCAAGCAAAATTGTGATAATTGTGTTGAGTGCAACGCTGCCGCCGCCTTCAGCCGTAGACCAAAACATACAATGGGAAGAATGAAGGGAAATGTGTAACAGTGAAAAAAAAGAGGAGATACGGACGTAGGGAGTGTAAAAAAAACTCTAGATATCGTTGTGTTTTTCTCTGGCAATGAGACTACAGATAGGGGAAAAAGATTGAAGTTGAATTGAAGCGCGTTCGTGGCTAAGAAATAAATTGCAAAGGGCAGACATAGGGCTACAGTGGAGCAAGGTTGTTCAATTAGCTAAATAAAAAACAAACTTTTTATACAGAACTATAATTTATTTTTTAATTGAAAATAGTTTTTAATCTTGTATTTAATTATGATGAAATGATAGTTATAATATGAAAATAAATATTATATATTTATATTTAACGGAAATGGACAATTATAGCATTAAACAAAAAATAAATTGTATACATAAGTTTATGTAATAATATAAAAACAAATCAAAAAAGTAATTTCAAGGTAGAACAGACATACAAAGTTAAAATATAAAATATTGTATTATTAAATTTTAGAAAGAAAAGTTTTGTTATTTATTTGAAGATGGGTTGCACGTAAATACGTGAACTTTGTATTAAATTACAGTCATATTACAGTCGATAAATTGAAGCACACAATTCACGTACTTTGTGTACAATAGACAAGAACTGAGGAGAATTATAGATTATTGTTGTTCACCTACTTTGCGGTGTTTATTTGTCTTTGTATTGTAAACAAAGACTTTTGTTTTTTCTCCTGATGTCGTAATGTCGCGAGGTCTGCGCTAATCAAATACATTTGTAACCAAGGTAAGTTCACAGCTGTAACTTCTGCTCAGCGATGCAGTCGACGTTGGCAGAACGTCTAAATTGCAATTGACATACGCGTGTGTGTGCGCGAGAGTACGAATTTTTGTATGTATGTGTGTGAATGTCTGCGTAAGTCGAGCCAATAATGAGTAATACAATGAAGAGTGGGGAGAGCAGAAAACAGAAAAAAAAAAGGTGTGGGGGTTAAGTATATACTATATTTATATGACTATGTATGTGTAAGTGTGTGTGTTGTAGGAGGATAAATATAAATATATGTACATATAAATACATGTATGAATGATATTTTATCGAAACTTTTACTTTTGACGCCGTCTGTCTATAATATCATAATTATTGCAGTTCACTTTTACTTTAACTTCTTTTAATGAAATGCACAATGAGTTTTTTCTTTACAGAAATCAGCAATAAAACAGGGCATAAATGAGAGAGGGCGAAGGGGAATGACAACAACACGACAGACAAAAAACATAATCAACGAGCAAAACAAAAGGAAACAAAATAAATACAAAAACTGTATACATAAATAGATAGGCAAATAAAATAAGAGTGCGGCAAACCACAGCAACAACAACAGCAAAACAAAAACAAGAGCAGCGAACGGGTGTTGAAAAGAAAGCAAAAAGTCATAATAAAAAAATATTATAATGATTAAAAAACGCGCTAAGCAGCAACAACGCTAACAACAACAACAACAACGAAATCGGCGTCGAATGTTGAGAAATGTATGTAAATGCCACAAGGCCAAGCGCAGGAAGGCGAGGCCACAAAACACAAACGCACACACACATATATATATATAAATATATATATATATATATATATATGTATATATAGCCAGACACGCAAGCCCGTGACACACACTCATCAACATATGCATAGGTATTTATGCGCCCATTTACACACACATACACATACATACACTCGCAAACATTTCTATGCGCACTTTGTGCTTTTCAGTCTTTTATTATTTCTTATCACTGGCGACGATAAACTTACACACACATACACAAAGACACTCTTTTTAGCAATATTAGAAGTAGAAGTAGAAGAACAATAACAATAAACAAAACTCACCACAATTCGCTAGGACCTTCTGCAGTGGCATATCCTTGGGCAACTCTTTGGCCGATTCATCCAGTGCCTGTGCTATTTTATAATGACTATTTTTCTTAATACGTTTATCATGCTCTTCGATGGTAACCGTTCCATTGCTGCTACTGCTGCTGCCGCTGCTGCTTAACGCTGGCAATTTACGCACAATTTTTTCGATTGTATCTCGATATCTGTCAACTTGCTTTTCTATTGTCTCTAGTTCACCATCCCTATTGTCCGATTTTGTTGATCTGTCCAAATAAAACAAAAATTATATAAATATTTATACATATATAAATAGTATATTGTATAAGCATGCATTAAACGAAAAAAAATAATAACAACGAAAACAAGCTTTAAATGCCGTTAGGTCATCAGAAGTAGCGGCGTAGCTGACGACGAATCGTCGGCGGCGCTGCAGCCAGACGCACGAATTGCTGCGCTTTATTTTGGCATTGATTAACTGTTGTTATTGTTGTTGTTGTTGTTGTTATGAGGCAACACCTGCTCAGACGATTGCTGCTTGCGCATTGCCTCTGCCACCGCGTCTGGAGCTTCTTTTTCGATGATGCTTGCGCTATACCATGGCCTTTGAACTTACCTAGATAAATTTTCAGCTGCAATTTTGATTTTTGCAAATTGTTTCTTCATCTTGCCGCCCCGTTTTGCTTACAACTTACAATTCCGACCACCGTTTTACGTAAACAAAATTCACTTGTCGTGGTTGTTGCTTTTTTTTTGCGCTCTGTATATAATTAGCTCGACATCCAAGTAAATACTTAATAAGTAAATACACTTGTAACACTGGCAAAATTAGTCATTCTCCAACAAAGTTTCATGAAAAATGACAGTGTAGTGGTATTTCTCACAGTCGATTAATTATCTAAGCATATCGATAGAATTCAATGTCTGATTGTAAACATTATAATTTATGCAGTATCGATATGTTTTGATTGCGAAAATTGTATAATTTATCGGAAACTTCTACTATTATGATATTAATGCAACAATATTATATACTTTTGTTTTACAATTTTCATCAGTAAAAATATTTTTCTTTAACTGCTAAATGAATGTTTTAAAGTATTCGATATTTTTTTGTGCAGTTATCGACTTGACATTCACTGCTAATGTTAACCATTGGTACCAGCTCATCTCTAATCGGCATGTAAAGTAATACACGTGCCTCTGTTTAATAAATATTAATTGTAAACAAATTTAGTTAAAAAATGGTAGCCATGTTGAGCTATGAGGAAATTCGCAAAGATCTGTTAGAGTACTGGGAAAGGCAAAATGGAGTGGAACAGAAGCCCCTCACCCCACATGAAGACATGAAGCGTTTTCAGGCAAATGTTAAACGCTTGTTGATTCAATATAAGATTCCATATTCAAAACAAGAAGGTGAATAAAATAAAAAAATTGCTGTATTCTGTAATATATCTATTATAATTTTTATAGAAGAGAATACTTACGAGGAATATTTACTCTCTGACGATGAAAATACTGAGAAGCCAAAAAGAAAAAAAACCGAAAAAGATGTCGAAAATGTTGAAGAGCGCATAGCTTCAATAAAAAATAAATTGCGACAAAAGAAGAAGCCATCTACAGAGAAACAACAAAAAAGACGCGAAGCAAAGAAACTGAAAAGTAGCAAAGGAGTTCAAAAGTTGCTTCAATCTGCGGGAAAAGCTTTAAAGAACGAAAACGTTAAAAAGCAGAAACTGACAACTGCTTTCGTGAAAATGGAAGAGAACTCCGTAGAAGATGGAGCAGACAACAAAGTATCTATTCAAAAGGTAAAGATGCAGCCTGTCTACAACGAGGAGGCTAAAATCGTTTACTCTAAAATCGATTTTGCTGCAAATCCTGGAACCAAGGGTAAAAAATCCCACCAAAACCCAAAAGAAATATTGAAAAAATTGAAAGACACTCGCCAACATATTAACGAATTAAAAGAACAGGGCGAAACTTCAAAGGCAGCTGAAATCCAAAATGATATTGCGTGGAAAAAGGCTTTCGATAAAATTGAAGGCAAGAAAGTGAAGGATGATCCAAAGCTACTTCAGAAAGCTATCAAAAAACGTAAAGTAGAAAAACGTGTGGCTAAGAAAAAATGGTCGGATCGTAAAGAAAAGGTCGAGCATGATATTGCCAAGCGACAGAAGAAACGTCAGGAGAATCTGGATAAGCGCAGCAAGGATAAAAAGAATAAAAAATTGAAGAAAGCAAGCAAAAAGGGACGTATTATACCTGGCTTCTAACTATGAACTTTGGCAATTATTGATAGATTAATAACTCAAATAAAACAAAAAAAATATCAACAAACTAAACTTGATGTGTTTTTTAAATTCACCTCAAATTAAATTTTCATTTTTCCGGCCGTAAAAAAGTCAAAATTTCGTTTGTATTTTAGGTTCATATGTTCTAATAATTGGTGGTTTTCTGTTGTTGTTGTACCACGGTGCTCAGCATAAGAAGAAGAAAAGGCGGCGTGCAACAGCTGTTAAGCCAACAGCTGAGCGGTTTTGTCGCATTGTTGTATTTTCTATAAGAAAATCGATACACAGCACCAAATAATAAAATAAATAGGCGCAACGTGACAGAAAATTTGCTAAAATCTTAAAAAATTTTGCATATGTCATATAAATTGTGTGATGGATTGTACAAAATTAATAAGGTGCTAAATAATCACAATTGCGTTAGCAGAAATTGAATAGCATAAAAAGCAAGAAGAAGCAGCAGCTGTGACCAGCGCGAACGAAGAGACGTGTGAAAAGGAAATCTGAAAACCGACACACTTGCGCGCACAAATACACGCAAACGGAGTTACACATATGCACAATACGTTCATACGCGGACGCACACATACGGTCAAACAAGTGCAGATACAGCTAAAGCGCCGAGCGCAATCTATTTTATTCACATTTTCCACACAGAAAACTCGCAGCGCAGCAGCAAAAAGTAACAATTGCGTCGTATAACAAGCCAGAAGAGGACGTTGAAAATTTATTTATTTTGCTTTAGTTTAAAGTTGTTTGCAAAAATCACAAAACGAATGATTTGCAATAAAATCTGCTTGTCAAAATAGTCTGGAACAATAATAACAAGAAGAAGAAGACTCAACAGCAACAACAACACCACCATAATACCCCGAGTAGTAGCAGCGACAGCAGCAGCAGACACAGTAGAAAGAAGAAGACAGTGAGTGTGTGTATGTGTGTGTGCGGACGAAGCACCGCCGCCAGCTGAGATTTCCGTAATAGCAGCAGCATCAGAGCTCCATAATGAGCATGGTTCGACGCATAATATTACTGGCTCCAAAATATAAAATATGGACAAAGGGTAAGGCTTAAATACCGAAAAGGAATGTACAACATAATAACAACTAGCACATAGACAACATAGACACACACAAACATGCAAGTAAAATTTATGCTTGTTGTGCAAAATCGCATACGTAACTGCGTCATTTGCGGGAGAGCGGGCGTCACGTACCACACAATCAGACATGCATATATATATATTTATATATATGTATATGTGTGTGTCTGTCATTGTATATATCAACGATAAATGTGTTAGTGATCAGACACGGCAGCCGTGAGAAAAGGCAATAATAACAACAATGACAATTTGCGTCTAATATTCTTATCAAAATTTCTCTCGCTGACCTCTCAATTTCTCAGTGTATGTTTTCTGTGTTTATTTATTCTTGGCTTTTGCGAAGGTCGTATGACGATATCAAAGCTACCAAGACACGTTTTAATACGACGTATTGGTTCGATTGTTGAATAAGTTATTTGATTTAAAATTCATGTCAAACGGCCCGTGCCGAAGGTCAACGTTACGTTATTTGGCCTAGTGGCTGTCGCAAAGCTTCCACTTACGTTATTCCAATCAGAAAACGCGTAACGTTATGTATCGTTTGTGTTTTTGTGCTGATTTTCTGTCGTTGTTTTTGTTGTTATTGCAGCTTCAATTTGCTTTGTTTATAACGTCGACAGAGAAGCCAACATTGATGGCTTTCGTGTTTTTAAACTGAACTTGAATTGTTTTCAAATCTAGTCGAGGTTTAATTATTGTGGTTGTTACTTTTGATGCAATGATTCGCCGGTACTCTTATTTTATTTTATTTTTTTTACTTTGTTTCGTATAAGCTAGGTTTATGTGTATGTTCATATGTCTGGGACAGTGTGGTTAGTGTTGGTAATAAAAGTTTGATTTAATTGTTGTTTTTGTTTTAGCCATGAGACAAATGGAAAACATTACGACTGTAATAAGGAAAAAGTGTTGAAAAAGAAAAACGTTATATAAGCATAATTGAAGTTGCAATCAAAATTTTATGGGTGTAATTTTTTTCCATTTTTTATTACAATTCATGTTACGATTGGATTACAATTTGAAATCCATGTGTCTTTAGCAGCTATTCATATTAGAGGAATTCTTCAATAACTTATCCAAAACTTTCTATAGTAGAATAGTTGGTAAAAGAATATATTCAGGAGCTTTAAAATATAATCGATCGTTTTTACTCACTGCCAGTATTTACAATATCATTGTCAGGGTTTTTCTTACTGAACTTTTGTCAGTGTGTCTAAAACGTTTATTATTGTTTATATAGTTTCGGCTCTAATTAAATTGAGTCACTTTTTTTTATAATATGCGTAGATGCTAATTGGCCTTCGACTTTAAGCGGCAACAACAATTTGCATGCTAGGAGAAGGCAACGAACATATACATCGAAACACTCAATAATCTCTGAGTATTTCTCAAAAGCAAATTCCAAGATTTAACAAAAGTTTCTTAGGGTTTCTCCCTTGGAGAGTTTTTATTTCATTTTTCAAGAGTCTCGAGAAATTGTCATCGAATCAGTTTACAGTATATATATATGTGCTTGCACTCTCGCTCTTAAATATAAATATAATAGACGCTTTATAATCTAAAATGTCATTGATCCACAAAAGAATCAATTGTGAGTTCAACAAACTTGTGTCTTTGCCCCAAGGCCCCAACACAAAGGAAATCATATAAAGAATCTATATAAATGCATTAATTATCTCTCTTTATCTCACTCGCGTTTTAGGAACCAGCGTACATCACACACAAAAGGCATCAGGATGCCTTATACTAAGCACGGGAGGATCTGGAGCACGACATTATCATGTGACGACCAGTCAACATTTTGCAGCCAAATTTCATTCATTAATGGAACCGTTGGTGGCAATACCTGCATACATTGACATAACAAATGGAGTAACAATGCTGACGGAGGAAAGTGACACCACCAGCAGCAGCAGCAGCAGTAGCAGCGCCAGCAGTTCTACTGCTGGTGGTGGTGCCGCTAAAATTCCCGGCACTGGTGCTAGCAGCGGTGGTGCAAATACAACTGGCGGTGGCGACAAGTTTCTATCATGCCCCAAATGTGGCAATACGTGCACGCAGGTGGAAACATTTGTGAGCTCAACACGTTTTGTTAAATGCGCCAAGTGCAATTATTTTTTCGTTGTTCTCTCCGATGTTGAGACCAAACATCGTGTCAAAGAGGAGCCAAAGAATCAACGTAAACCACCGCCACCTCCGCAAAAGATAATGGAATATCTGGATAAGCATGTCGTTGGTCAGGAGTTTGCCAAGAAGGTTCTTGCCGTCGCTGTTTATAATCATTATAAAAGAATTCATCATAACTTGCCGCAATTGCAACAGCCAGCACAAAGTGGCATGGTTGGCTCTGGCGGTGGTCCCGGCGGCTTAGATGGTATACCACGCTCAGATCTATTGCATATTACCGGCATTGGACATACATTAAATAGTACATCAGGCAGCGAAATGCCACCAAAGCCAGCACAAATGGGCATGGGTGGTGGTGGATTATCAAGTTCGGGTCTTGGATTGCATGGCAGTGGCAGTGCTGCAAGTATACCACGCGGTGATCATCGTTCAGGATCTGAAATATTGGACAAACAAAATACAGATGTTAAGCTCGAAAAGAGTAATATTATAATGTTAGGACCAACGGGATCTGGTAAAACATTAATAGCTCAAACAATTGCCCGTTGCCTTGATGTGCCCTTTGCCATCTGCGATTGTACAACACTCACTCAAGCTGGCTATGTGGGTGAGGATATCGAAAGTGTTATATCGAAGTTGCTGCAGGATGCCAATTACAAGTAAGTAATATTATATATATGTATATATATATTGATATATATTTAATAATCTTTTTTATGTCATCTTTATCATCTCTTATAGCGTTGAACGTGCTCAAACCGGCATTGTCTTTCTTGATGAGGTTGACAAAATAGGCGCTGTGCCTGGCATCCATCAGCTGCGCGATGTTGGCGGCGAGGGTGTTCAACAAGGTATGCTGAAAATGCTCGAGGGAACCGTTGTTAATGTTCCTGAACGCAATTCACCACGTAAACTGCGCGGCGAAACGGTGCAAGTGGATACAACGAATATTTTATTTGTTGCTTCTGGCGCATATACGGGCCTTGATCGCCTCATTGCACGTCGTCTTAATGAGAAGGTTTGTAATTATTTTGTATTATATTTATTTCATAATTATTGTGTTAATTCTCAATCTTTTATTGTTGTATTAGTACTTGGGATTTGGTATACCATCGACCAGCGGATCTGGCCGACGAGCAGCGCAATCAGCTGCCAGTCCCATGGACAACGATCAGGAGGAGCGTGATAAATGTCTGACAAAAGTGCAGGCTCGTGATCTCGTTGAGTTTGGCATGATACCCGTAAGATCTGATCTATAATGCTTGAATGCAGTAATAATAACATTTATATTTATTTTATAGGAATTCGTTGGACGTTTCCCTGTCATTGTGCCTTTCCACAGTTTGAACGTTAACATGTTGGTTCGCATTCTCACCGAGCCGCGTAACGCTCTGGTGCCACAATATAAAGCATTGTTGGGCTTAGATGAAGTAACTTTATCATTTACCGAAGAAGCTGTTGAATCAATTGCCAGCTTAGCCATGGAAAGACATACGGGTGCACGTGGTCTACGTTCCATAATGGTATAATCAATATATATATATATATATATATATATCTATATAGATATATACTATATAGTTTAAGATATATATTTTGCAAACCATTGTAATAATTTTTATATTTATATAGGAACAATTACTGCTTGATCCCATGTTCATAGTGCCAGGCTCAGATATTAGAGGCGTACACATAACAGCCGACTATGTGAAAGGCAACGCGAAGCCTATTTATAATCGCAATAAGGAGGATGATGCTGTTACGTCTAGCGATTCTAGTGAATCAACAGACTCGGAACCCACCAACGATAATGATAAGAGTTTTGAAAATAGTGAAAAAGTACGACTTAAGCAGTAAAAAAAAAAAAAACCCAAAAAACATAACAAAACAAAAACTAAAAACAAAGTTAAATGCGCCTTTAATACATGCAGCAAACTACAACAATCAAACACCATTGCAAAATACAACTATTTGACGCCAGCAAATTTGCAAATAATTTCAGATTTGCGCTTCATTTCAACTTTCAACACAATTACAATTACTCTCATAGTTTTTTTGCTTTTTTTTTAATTGCTTCAACAAACTCTTCTCACAAAACAAAGAACTCTGCTTAAATTTACCATATTGAAAACTTTTGTTAATCATGTTATATATTTTTTTAGTCACGTATAAATGATACTTTGGTTGGTACATAGCCCTAATCATCCAGTCCAATTCCATATCCTTCTCCGCCATCCAAATGCACCTTGCGCAATAACAAAATATTTATATATATTATACATATATATATATATATATATATATATATATTTATATGAACGGTAATAAGAACATTATATATATATATATATACAAGAAAAATGCACCTGTGATTCATAACTGACGAGCAGCGTATGTTGTTTCTGCATCGCAGCCATTGAAATACATCATTTGTAGCAACCATCCAAGAAAAAAAAAACAAAAAAAAACGAAGCAAATTTAAAAAATGAAACAAAAAGCAATTGTAATTATTAAATAAATAAAACTTAGAAGTGTAAAGTAAATCTGAAAAAGAGGGAAAACATATTTTTTGCATACCATTTTTTGTAATTCGAGTAACAGCAAAAACAATTTCAACTGTTGGCGCTGCATAAATAAAACAATAATAATAATAATAATTTACTTATACTTATATCAATTAAAACTGTATAAAAGAAAAACAAAAAAAAAAAAAAAAAACTAGGCAAATTTAATTGCGTAGCCAAAAGTGTTACAATTTTTTTAGTAGTATCTTTAACGATGACTAGAGAAAGCGAGATGAATATAATTATATTTTTAATTAATTTAAGGTGTACAACAAAACGTTTAAAACAATTTCGAAAGTAATTTAATAAAAAAAAAAATAATAAATAAATAAAAATGAATTATTAGTTTTTTTTATATAATTTTATTTAAATTATATTTTGACTTTTAGTTAATTTATGTACTGTGACTAATGCAGCTGTCAGAGTAAATTTATTTTTTTTTAATCTGTTTTTCTATATAAGCTGTATTAAGGAAATGAAACATCGAATTTTCATATATCAATATTAATTATAGCATTACTTTACGCTTGACACAGTTCAATGCATAGTAGTTTTTTCTTTAAAAAGAAGCAATGATGTCGGCAAATCGTTATTAAAGTAAATAAAATGGGTGTTATTGGTAAAATATTGATCAACTTTAAATTGAATTTTGATCGAAAAGGTCCAAAGAATAAGATAAAACTTCGACGAACGTCACAAACTACTGGGTAAAAATATACGAGAGAAATCATTCATATAATCGTCCACGTAAAATTCATAAGTAAATAAATTAAAATTTCAAAATTTTTTATTATTTTATTTATCATATTCAACTAAACAAAATTTGCACAAATTATTAAATTGACTAATGTTAACTACTTGAAAAGGAAATTGACTTATGCAACTTGTTGTTCATATTTGAAACTCAATCGGGGCGGCGTTTTCCGCAATTCAGTTTCATCAACATAACAGTCAAAAATCGACATGGCAACTGAATAACGGAATATTAAACGCGTTAAATAAATAGTTTTTCTTTTTCTTCTTCTTTTATGTTTATTGCACATTTTCACTAAAATAGTTTTGTTTGTTTCCCTATATATTTTTTTATTTTTTTTGGGTAGTTTTTGGATTTTTGTTTTCTTTCACGTTGTGTATAAATTTGTATAAAAATTTGTAAGTAAATAAATATCTTTGTTGTGTGTGTGTGTGTATGTGTGGATGTGTGTGTGTGTATTTGTATGTATATATATATATTTATACGTATATAAATTAGTTATTAAAGTCCGAATTTATAGTTTTTAATCGTTCTCCTCCGATATGAGCAGTTCATATTCCTGTGCCGCAAAACGATCCCAATCCGAAGTCTGAATAAAGATGATAAATAGATGATAAATTACAATAATGAAATCAAGTAGAATATAATTACCGTCTCGTCACGCTGTGCAGCAAATGGATCACGCTGTTCATGATCCAAATATTTTTCCAGATTAAAGAAGGTATCGAAAAATACATGCGTCATTTTGCAACGTTTCAAGTCGCCCAGCGTAATGGAATCACGATTCGCTGGCTTAATCATGTCCAGCATCTATTTAATAATTGGAAATATTATAATTATGTTCTCGACACATATGGTATAACTCAAGGAATTTATACCGACCTGACACAGACAATCTTCGAAGGGTAAACATTCAATTCCAATGCCCTCCATGCGTTGTTGTTGCTCCTCATAGAAATACTCCAGTTCGTACATTGAGAGCGCACCATCGCCATCGATATCCATGCAACGGAACCAGTACTCAATGGCTGTAGGCGTACGTTTATCCTCCTCAGAGAGTATAAACCATACGAAATCTGTATATGACATTTTTGGCTCATCTTCGGGTGACTTTTTGTTATCGCTTCGAGTGACACAACCGGAGAAAATACGCTCAACAATGCGTGTGGAGAGCGCATTATCACTATGCTTAGCCAGATCATCCTGATTGATGAGCAAATCATGATCCTTATCCAATTCCCAGAATTTACAATAGATCACATAGAAGTGCTCATAGCTGAAGAACGCCATAATTTGATTGATATCATCCTCCTCTTCCAGCAAGCTGATCATCTAAAGCACGGAACAATATTAAATTAAATTTGATGCTTGTCTAATGCTACATGTATTCCTCATTACATACCTCTAGTAGATCGGATCGTTTCAACTCGGATATGGTTATCTTTCCGCTCCAACTGCGATTCACCGAATAAAAGATGCGTGCAATGACCGTATGCACATATCTGGAATGGAATTCGGTGGCTTCTTTGAGAAAGGCCAATCCTGGATGCGTATCAACCACATCCTGTACCATTGGCACCAGATCCTCTGGCACAATATAGGAGCGAAAACGTTGACCACGCGATAATATATAGACAAAACGTGACGCCGCCTCATGGCAATACACATTCATTCTACAAAAAATGAACAAGTTTTTTAATAAACACTCAAAGGATTGTCCCTCCTCACCCTCACCAAACATTTGCAACTTACTGTTTCCAAAACTCAACAAAACGTTGACGTTCGACTAGACCTGAGGTGGCTGCCTGGCAGAAGATCATGACTGGCATTCGCCAATAGAAGGGTAGACCACATAGCTTCAATATACGTGGCAGTTCATCCTTGGTCACCTGATTATTAGGAAAACTATCGAATGCCGATAATATGCCACGTATAACACGCTCCATGGCAATAGTCGGTTGTGGTTTGCCATGTGGAAAGTAAAATCTGTGCAAAATTTTCGAATTCATTGTTCATGAGATTTAAATTTAGTTCCATAAAGAGAATATATACATATATAAATATTCTTACCTTGGTATATAGACACTCTTTGAACTGCGTATCTCCTTTTGCAATAGATTCTGTTCCTGTGATGGCGGTGGCGGCGGTGTGGCATGTAGCTTAACCTTAAACAGTAAAATAATATATATATTATCACAATTTATAGTTAAAGCATGAAAATTTAATAATTTAAATTGAATTTAGTGAAATTTTGTTTTGAAAATGTATATTTATTTTTTTTTTGTTTTTATTGTTTATAAATTTCTTGCATTTTTCTTCGCCCTTTCAGTTTACTATAAAATATGCTAATGTATTTAAATAAACAAACGAAAAACAATTATTTCGAACTTTATGTATGTGTGTGTGCGTCTGTGTAAATGTTGACTACATCTTTATATACTTAGTATTCTCAATACTTCGATATTTCGTGGAAATCAAGTGCATAAAATATAGAAAGAGACAGAAACTGCAATAGAGATAAAGATTCTCACATAATACATAAATTATTGTTGCTCTTGTTGTTATTGTGCTAAATTCAGCGGAATATTGAAACTAAATTTGCAACTTATTAATTGGCGCTAACAAAAACTAAAGAGAAACAAAATGAAATGCTAGAGTGCTTAAAAAATCAAATAGTACAAGTACAATTTTAAATAATAAAAGAAAAATGTAAATATTTTATAATTATTATAAATGCATATTTCAAATATATTTCCCTTTAAAGAAATTTGATCTAGCATTTTTGATAATTTCATTTTAAATTTATTTCTAAATATTCATAAAAAATAAATATTTGTAGTATAGCAAGATTTTAATTTTTTTTTTATTATTATAAAATGCATATTTTAAAAATATTTCCATTTATAGAAAATGGATTTAATAATTTATTTTAATTTTTAATTTTAAAATTATTTTTAGATATTCATACACAAAAAAAAAAAAAAAAAAAATACTGCTATAAGTCTATTTGTAGAATAGCAAGATTTTAATTTATTTTAAAAATTCTATAAAAATATAAATGTATATATTTAGATCAGTTAATCCAATATAATAAATTCTAAATAAATTCAAATTATCTTGTAGTACGTATAACTGAATAGTATTAATAGTCTGCCTATCCGATTATCTTTAGAACAACCCACGTGTGAATTTTAATTAGAATTCATGCTTTTGCTGCTGCTGCTGCTGCTGTTAAATACTTATTCTCTCTTTTGTTTAGCATGTTCTTTTGTTTGCCTTCTTTGTTATTGCTCTTTAGATGCCGTAGAGGCATGTCAATTGTTTTTGGTTATAATTCTTCTTCCTCAATTCCACAATTTAACATCAGAATATACCAAAATATATTATTCAAAAACTGTTATCATCGACGCAGAAACCATTCATGATTTTAAAACTGTCAACGGCAGCATTAATATTAATCTCATCTCGATGCGCAACAGAGAGAGAATCTGTACACAGACATACGCGCGCACACACAATCACATTGCATGGGGCATGTGCGCAATATTACGTATACGCAACGATACGCACGATGGCTAAGCAAAATATTACGCATACGCATAGTTGGCTAAATAAATAAGACAAGAAGTGGTAGAAACAAAAAGAAGAGGTATACAAAATATAAAGAAGATTTTCAAGAGTCTATTAGCACAGAAGCGAGTAATTGCTGTCAAATTTTTTGAATTATTTTTAGCAATTATTTACAAACAATAAAACACATACACCGGGGCGTATTTCATTAAAGTGGGCGAGAAATATATTCGAAACAAGTAAATATGATTAAACAATGTATGTATATAGTATATATAATATAAATATACATATATACATTTTGTATACATTGTTATTGCAGCAATTTGCAATTAAATAATTAAACTCCAAACAAAAAAGTAAAAACGAAACGAAACAAATTATATGAGAGCACAAAAAATATTGTATGCAATTTAACATTTTGCTTAAATAATCATGTGCTTGTGTTTTGCCCGATTTATATATATGTGTACGTATAGTACGTATATATTCAAAGCATATACTATTATATAGTATTTGTTCTACTGTTTAGTAGAGTTTTCTATTTTTTTTTTTGTCGATCGTGCTGATCGTCAATGCTTGATTTGATTGTTTGCATACGAGAATATGTGTGCACAGTAGGGATGCTCAACATTCAATCGCAAGTAAATTTAAGGTATACAATATTTTTATGAAAAGAAATTTGCAAAAAAAAAAAACCTTTTTGAAAATAAATTGTTTAAATTTAGTTGAAAATCCATAATTCATTTTATCGCTTCTCACAAACCGTAAATATAGAATGTTAAATATTACATTTACTTTATTAATTCTCTATAAATTATAGTTTTTTTTTTTTATCAAGATAAATCCCCTATATTTGGTAATAAAAAACATAACACAGAAAAATAAAATTGTAAATCATAATAAAAAAAAAAAATAAAAATAAATAAATAAAAAATAGTGAGTCACCCTAATGGTGGATTATTGGCAATTCTATTGTACTATGTTCGTATCTCCGTCTGTCTTATTCTCTCTGTTGGCAAACGATACCCGAAACGATCTGGCGATCGCAATAGCGATGGCGTCTTGGGGCAACCTTAAATCAATCAATGATGCTACAGCGGCAAGATAAGAGCGGCAATTTGTGGTTGAGGCATGTGAAACTGTTATACCCTGTAGCAATTTTAAATAGGTGAACATGAGTATATACAATACGCGTAAATGTATGCTATAGACTTAAAAGAAAAGCCTAGAATTTATGTAAATTCCTAAAAAGTATTTTTTTTATATTAAAGTGCACCTAAACTTACACTTAAACATTTTAAACCTACAAAAATAAATCAATCTTAGATTATTGAAGATTTAGAGACATTAAATTCAGAAGTAATATATCTATCACCCTAATGTAGCTACGGCTTATGCTCTATAATTTCCAAATTTATGATGAAAAATGTAGTATCGCGATTGTAGAATATAATTTAAAACAAATTTTACAGGGTAACTCATTGTCGAGTGCACACGTGTTGCACTTGTTTTGTGTTGTTGTGATCATTTTTATTTTATTTTTTTTTTTTTTCATTTGCCTTTTTGCAATTGTTAGATAACAGCAGAATCCACACACATTTCCACAAAATTCACGCAAGGAAAATTAAAAAAAAATATATATTACCTGTGAAAATGGAATTAAAAATGTGTTGAGGATTAGGGGAAGAGGAAGAGCACTTTGGACCTAAGTGAATATAAAATGTACTAAATATACTGGATGTGCTTACCTTGAGTAGACTTTTGGGCGGCGGATCGACAGGTCGTTTGATGTCAAGAAACGAGTTGCGTACATCCGGACGTTTCTCAAACAATAGCACGCGCTCGGCAACGGAGCCACGTGTTAATATCGGTCTGCCTACTGTAAATGATAACAGACAACATTATCAATTAGAATGTGCTTTAAATCATAGCGAAAATGATTTAAAAAATATATTACAATTTTTATCCTGGCCATTTGTAAGCGCTGCCCGACTGCCGCTAGTCGGTTTGATTTTATTCAACGTCGGCATCGTTGTGTCCCCCGATGTTGCAGGCGTTTGAACGGACGTCGCTGTCGCTGTTGATGTTGCTGATGTTGATGTTGTTGCTGATGGTGATGCTGTTGCTGATGCTGATTCTGTTGATATTGTCGTTGTGTTGGCGACAATGTTGCTGCTGTTGCTGTTATCAGTGTTGCTGCTGTTACCATTTCGACTGCTGATGCTGCTGCTGTTAGATAATTTGCGCGTAATTGTTGTTGGTTTTTCTTTGGTTGTTATTTGTTTTGTTGCTATTGTTTCAGCTGTCGTTGCTGTTGCTGTTGCCGGTTTTTCTGTTGTTACAACTACAGCTGGTGATGGTGATGCTGTTGCTGTTGTTGTTGCCGGCTTGATGTTGCTCTCTTTGGTTTTGCTTGTTTTTCTATTGACACTTGTCGACTCATTTCTATGCAGTTCTGCCACGCCCACACAAGGCGCATCGACAGCATCTGCTAGAATTTGGCTACTATTGCTGTTGCTATTCCCATTGTTGCTACTGTTGATATTCGTTTTGCTCAGCTTCTTTGTAGGCTGCTCTGTTGTTGTTGTTGTTGTCATTAGCTTGCTGCTGTTGTTAGTTAAACTGTTGCTGCTGCTGCTGCTGTTGGTGCTGTTGAGTTTGTTGCTGCTGCGCTTTTTAACAGTTGTCGTAGCAGCTGTTGGTGTCGTCGCTATTTTGGTTTTTGTTGTTGATTCTGCCGCTGCCGCTGCTGCTGATGCTGCTGCTGCTTCCTTTTGCAGCAGTTCACTGATTTTAAGTAAATGCTGCGTCTGTTGCTGCGACAAATTGTTGACGTCCAGTTGCAAATTGAAGTCATAATTATGATTTGCAACATCGGGCAATGTTTTGCTTGCAACAGCAGCAACTTTTTTTGGCGATTGCAATTGCGATTGTTCGCTTGCATTTTGTTTGTTAACTTTTGGTGTTGCTGCAACAGTCGCTGATGTTGCCACTATTGCAGATGTTGCAGCTGCTGTTGCTGTTGCTGTTGCTGTTACTGTTGTTTTTGCTGTTGGTGTTGTTGCTGATTTTGCTACAACTGTCGTTTTCTTTAGCTTGCCATTGCCAATTGACGGCTGCCCGGTCCCGCCCAGTTCCATTTTCTTACCCCGCTGCTCTTTGTCTTTGTTCACAAAACTGGTGACCATCTTTTGCAAGCCCTCGGCGCTGCTCAGATCGGCAGCGGTAACAGCAACATCCGCAAAGTCACCGGAGGCAGCTGCATTTGTGTACATTTCAAGCAGCTGTGCGGGCGGCAGACCTCGAGTTTTCCACGTTTGATAAATGGCATCGGCGTGTTCGTTGATCTTCTTTGACAGCTCCGCAATCTCAGCGTGCGCATCGTTGCTCATCGATGTTGTTGCTGTTAGTGGCGCTGTTGGCGTTATCGTAGCATTTGCTGTTCCTGTTGTTGTTGTTGATTTTGGTGATTTGGGGCTTTGGCCGACAGTTCCAGCCGGCTTACGTGTTGTTGTGGTTGTTGTTGTTTTTGTTGCACTTGTCATGGCCAACATGGAGCTGCCGCTGGCAGCATTTGCTGCGCTGCTGCTAAGTTTTTTAGTTTTTGTTGTCGTTGTTGTTGTTGTTGAAGACGCTTGCATTTTGCTTGAACTAAATTTGTCCATAGACTTATTGAAGGCACTATTGTTTTCTTTTTTAATTTTTGTTATGTTTCTCAGTTATATTGCACTCGGAATTTATGTTTATTTTTAGTTTTAATATTCACATTTTCGCTACAAAAACTAAAAAAAAATAAAATAAATGAATTCACGCTTTCTTAACGGTTATAAAATTATGCACTATTTTTAAGATTTGATAATTCTTTTAGTTTTTCTTTCTATTGTTGTTTTTTTTTAATTTTTTATAAAGTTCTTTTTGTGCGTTTCATTCACTTTTTCACATTTTCCTCGTTTTTAACTTTTCTCCGTATGGCGAAATCTATTTTTAACAGAATAAAAAAAAAAAATACCAAAATTTCCTATTTCGTTTATTTCAGTTGCCGAAACTCACACACAACATTACCGACCTCAACGTAGACGTAGACGGCAAAGACGCATGTACAAAAATATATACACAGACGGCATTAGCATCGGGATCGGGGCATCATCTCAAAACTACGTACAAATGCGCACACTCTCTCGCACAGTGGTAATCAATTTATTATAAATGCCTTTAAAAAATGTATACTACAATTTTGTAAGAGATCACTTGCATTTCCAAAAGTAGAAAAAAAGAAACATGAAATTCTTATATGTAAAGACAAGTTACTTTTTGAAATGTGAATAGAAAATTAGACCATATTATAGAGAATTTGATAGAAAACTAAACGTATGTTACGTACAAAAAATCAGAAATTGTATAAAATCTATGTTTCTTTTGTATTTGATTTGATTTAACAATTTGAAATTTATTCACTGATTCATATTTAAAAATATAAATTATACGCCTTTACGTCTGATAAGTCGTGCCAAGAAAATACGCAGAAGTATATATTTATAATTCTAATCAGCATTTTTAACTTTTACTAGAAATTTCAAAGCCCAGCATTTTTTATATGAATTTTATTTTATAATATTTTAGCCACATTTATTTATTAATTTTTTTATGTGTAAATACATATATGTATATTTTTTATATTTTTAAGCTGTCATAATTTTGTTGCACTGTTGTTTTGTTTACTTTTGCCTAAAGTGAAGGTGCGATAAACACTTAACACATCGTTGAAAACTAATAAATAGTTTTCTTCATTTTTTCACATATTCATGTGAAATATTCGACATAAAATCAGAAAAGATCGCTATGTAAATGACAGCAATTAATTAAAATAGTTTTTGCTGCATTTCATGCAATGTAAATGATGCGCAACACACTGTGCACGCGTAAGACAAATACGAATCGCCCCTTTGCCCGTTGCTGCGGCGTTTTTGCTGTGTTTTTACGTGTAGCGGCTGCTGTTGGCGTTGCCGCTGCTGCTGATGCTGCTTCTTCTTCTTCAACTTTGTACTATTTATTCGAAAATAAATTTCGAAGTAGTTGCTCCCGTCGCCGTAATGTCGATGCTGTGGAGGCTGTGTTGTTGCTGTTGCTATTGCTACTGCTACTGCTTCCGTGCCTGCGTTCATGTACTATACATACATATGTACATATGTATGTATGTACATACATTTGTAGCTTGCTACACACTCTTCTACTGCACTTAACATACACGAATATATGTATGTACATATGTACATATATCTATGCATATATGTAAGTATATTGTATATATGTAGATGTAGACAGAAATATGTACATATTTTGATGTTTTGTCTGGCTTTATTAATGATTTAATTGCATTTATGCCCGAAAGGCGTGCGCGTACGCTGACGACAGTCGAAGTCGACGTTGGATGACGCGCTCCGCTTTCGATTTCGTCATTAATTAATTTAATAACGCAAAAATCAAACAAAGGTTAATCGAAATTTGCAATTTGACATTTGTCATATTGCCTGATAATATCGAAAAAGGGAAACAAGTTAACACAGTGATCAATGATCGTCTGTCTAGTCGTAATCCAAACGAAAACAATTCACACATACACACACACATACACAAATATTTGTAATTGTATTTTTACGGAATATGTAAATACAGCATCTGGCAAAGTTGCCGCAAAAAAATTGTTTTGGAATCCGAAATCTTTGCTTTTGGGCTCAACTCGATTCAAAACGACACGAGGAGAGGCGAGGCGTGGCGAGGGGCGCTAAATTTAACAGAATAAATATATTGCCGTGCCGTCCGTGTAGTACTAAATATCAAAATAGTATTATTACCGAGCGAAGCGCACTGCACGCGGACGCGAACGCTGCTGATTAGCTTCGTATTGTTACTGTAAATCTGCTGCGGCCGCTCTGCTGCTGTTCGCTGAAAATAACATCAGCATCAGCCTCAGCCTGCGCTCAGTCTGAGCAGCGACAGCGCGCACAGAGCGTCAACGTCAGCCTCTGTCGGCGTCGCTTTGGCGAGCATAGTGCGAAGTGGAAGTGATCTCAGCTGTTGCTGCAGCTAATGGCACTGAGAGCAAACGACGATTAGGGCGCTCCCACACATGCGCACACACGCATACATAGACACGATGCTGTACATATGTATGTATATATGTATATTAAGTTGCTAAAGTGAGCGTCAACCTCTCCATTACTTTGGCGTTCTTTGAGCAGGAACGCATGACACTGTCAGAGTACTTTGCGCTCTGCCACTCACTCTCTCAATATTTCTTGCTCTCTGACTGATTATTCTCTCTGTTCTCCAACTTACCCCCACACAACACGCACACTTAGACAGTAAAATACGCAGCAGCAGACACTGACGCAGACGCAGAACACTTGCCGTACCCACACACAACACGTTGCTGAACAAAAAAAAAAAAAAACTACAAAGGCAACAAAAACAACAAAAATCAATGCAAAGGTGTCTGTTAATTATGCGCTATGCACTCGAAAACAGCATATTGAATTTGTCAACTTATTGGAGAAGATTTTTAAGAGTACAATAAAGAATTTCATAAAATTTAAAAATGATTTCAATTTTAATAGTTAAATCAAAAGCAATAAAGTAAATAAATAATTAAGCAAATAATTAAAATGTGTTTTTTTTTATTTTATAATTCAAAATGAGATATAAAGGATTTGTAGTTCAACAATTCTTCAAAACAGTCAATGAAATTAATGTACCAATTTTAAATTAAATTTTAAATAATAGTAAAAACTAGAATACTTGAAATTATTTTAAATTAAAATGAATGAAATTATATTTAATAATCTTACATATTACAAAGTATACACAGAATACAAAAATGCACTATAAATAATTTTAAAAATATAATTTGTAATTTACTTTGAGAAAAAATATGTTAAAAATATTAAATCAATTTGTAATATTTTTAATGAAATAAAATTTTTATCTCGTACATAAAATAGTGTATACAAAATTCATTACAATTATTTTAGTGTCCATCTAGCGATTTTTTGTTTTCTTATACATATGTTTTTTTTTTGTCTGCCACACGAAGAGGAATAAAACCTGAAACATTTATTTCGCGTTTCTAATGCTAAATTACTTTATTTCTGTCGTGCCTTTTTTCACGATGTTTGCTGCAGTCAATGTTTTGTTGTAGTCATTGTTGTTATTGTGTTTTTATTGTTGTAGTTTTTTTTTCCTTTTTGTTTTTGGTTATTTTTTTTTTGGCGATGATAGTGTTGGTATTTATATGCTGTTGTTGCTGTTGTTGTTGTTGTTGTTGTAGTTTAATGTATTTTGTTTATATTCATTTTGCAGGTGGGCGCCTTTTGTTTGTTTAAAGAAACTCGAAATGATGTTCGAATTCAGCGCCAATCGTCTGTCATATAAACTGTATGATGAGGTATGTTTTTATTATTTACCTACATATTCATTGTTAAATATTACAAATATGCATACACACACACACACACATGTACACACATTCACACATTTATAGAGCTGTAGTCATATAGATGGGAGGGTTAACCGCAAGTGTTGTAGCTACTGTAATGACGTGATGATCGTGATAATAATGATGATGATGATCGTCAGAGTGCAGCTTCCGGTTAACGTTTTTCTCTGTTTCTATTTGATCTATACAAATGCATAAATAATAATACACATACAATTATGCATATATGTACATACATATGTATATATACATTGCATCTATCTTTATCTTTATTGCATGTTGTTGATTCTAATTGATTCTAACCGAAAGATCTCAACCTCAACCTCTACACATGTTGATTGTCTCATAAATTGACAGTTATTTAAGTTAAGCCGTCTCAACGTTTCCCATTGCTCCATATAAGGGTAACATGTCCAACTCAACTGAATACTTAGACCCAATAAAAGCTTTTGTCATTTTAGATTAGCTCTCTCGATCTTAGCATTGACCCAATTTCAATAGTTTATGCGAATGTCTTTGCGTTGACTCAAAACAAAGTATATTTAATCTTCTGCCATATGCTAAAAGATTTAACATTATGCAAGCTTCACTGTGAGCACACCAACACCCACATTATTGGACCACACACACACACACACACATAGATAATAGCTTTGGCGCTGTCAGACATGTGAGACAACATGTAAACAATGGAACACGAGCGTCACAATTAAAGTGTGAATAGATCAATTGACACATCGCTTGAATAAGCAGCTTATGCTCATTGTCAGGGATTCAATCTTAAAATAGTTTTATTAATGATTCTCTACAAAACAAAAAACAAAAATCTAAAAAATTAGATTCTCTAGATCTGTTAATGCCATAGGCATCATATATAAATTAAATGTGAATTGCTCAGCAGTTAAAATACTAAAATTCAAAAGTAATAAATGATTAGTGAGTAACATTTCTCTTACTTAATGGAGAAAATAAAATACTAATGAGAAAGAAGATAAAATTGTCTACAACACGCCGAAGAGTTTATACACTTGCGAATTACAGTCAAAATCTTTTTATATCAATGCATAGCAAACCGCACAGAGTATATATATATATATATATATATATTTGTGATCAGCATCCGTCTATCAGTCTGTTTTATTCTTAATGAAACTAGACATTCTCCCAATGGCATACTCCCGGCAAGATCAGAGCATTATATTCTTTACATGGAGTAAGACATTGACGTATAAATTAAAAATAATTTCATTAGTTTTATTTATTAATTTTTTTTAAAAATATTTAATAAATTTTGTTAGTATTTATTTATTTCTTATAAATTATAAAAACTGAGTTCAATTAATAAAGTGTAAAGAAAAGAAACAACAATAACTAATATTGAGTTTGAGTTTGCACAATTGCTCAGCGTCTTGCATGGATTACGCATACGCACCGTAATGCCAATACGTGATAGTTGATAAGAGTTTTTCTTGACTTTACGCAGTGCACGCATATTGATTGTTTGCGGTCTTCATATTTTTTGCATATTGCATTGACACATTAAATTGCTGACTTTCCACGCCCCTTTTTGTGTAGCACAATGTCGTTAGAATGTGGAGCTTGGAAGCCTTTCAAATACCAAAAGAAATATAACAACTATAACTACTATTGACATTGTGCAGCGTGTGCAGATATTTTATATTTTATATTTATATTTATATTTTGTTTATATTTTTTTTTTCTTTCGTTTTGCTTTGGTTATAAGCTCGAAAAGCTGTTAACGTTAACGTATATTTTTAGGCCCAACCATGCAAAGTCTTGAGCCGCAATGTGGCGTCTAATTGAATTTGTAACGTTGCATCTTGCATCGGGGAAAAAAAACTATAAAAGCGTCAGTTGCGGCAGGCTTGGTCGCAGGTTACCAATGACCAATCGCCGCGAATAGTCCGCTCCAGTGAAATATTCCAGAATAGAAATCCCTAAAAACTAGAAAGTGTAAAAAGTGTTTGAAATTTTATAATATTAACTTGCAGCTTTTTATGTAACGCAGAAGTTTGAAGCGTGTGTCGGGATACATAGTGATATAGTAAAAGAAGATCTTAAAAATTCAAAATGGAAAGGTAATGTCACAAAGGAGTTCATAATGTGTTCCGAAGTGATGCAGTTGTAAATTGTGATTGTTATTTTTTTTTTTCTCCCGAAACAGCTTTGCAGCAGTTGCCACACATCTGGGGCCACATTTTGCCCCACTCTCCAATGGATCAGTTGTTGACAAGGTAAGAGAAGATGCATGCGCATCTCCATTAGAAATTGATATAAAAACTCCCACAATTATGAACAGGTCACACCCGATATGGCGCACTTGATTAGCCCATATTGGAATCAATTTCCCGCTATGGATCCAATTTGGGCAAAAATTCTGACGGCCTACATGATCATGATTGGAATGATTTCATGGTGTGGAAATGGCGTGGTGATTTATATATTTGCCACAACAAAATCATTGCGCACGCCAGCAAATCTTTTGGTTATCAATTTGGCTATATCTGATTTTGGAATTATGATTACTAATACGCCAATGATGGGCATTAATCTATACTTTGAGACATGGGTACTGGGTCCAATGATGTGTGACATTTATGCTGGCTTAGGATCGGCATTTGGTTGCAGTTCCATTTGGTCTATGTGCATGATATCGCTGGATCGTTATCAAGTGATTGTCAAGGGCATGGCCGGCCGTCCGATGACAATTCCTTTGGCATTGGGTAAAATTGCCTATATATGGTTTATGTCGAGCATTTGGTGCCTAGCGCCTGCCTTCGGCTGGAGCAGGTTAGTATGACAATGAATAGATTTCGAATGAATATTGTCAGACTACAATTGATAATTGATTTAATAGGTATGTGCCTGAGGGTAATCTGACATCTTGTGGTATTGACTACTTGGAACGAGATTGGAATCCACGCTCATATCTAATCTTCTATTCAATCTTTGTCTACTATATCCCATTGTTCTTGATCTGCTACTCTTACTGGTTCATCATTGCCGTAAGTTCAGATTAAAAATCGATTACAATTAATTATAAATAAATTATAATTTCAATTATAAATTATAATTTCAATGTATAGGCCGTCTCTGCCCATGAGAAAGCCATGCGCGAACAAGCCAAGAAGATGAATGTCAAATCTCTGCGCTCATCTGAGGATGCCGAGAAGAGCGCTGAGGGCAAATTGGCCAAGGTTGCACTGGTCACCATCTCGTTGTGGTTCATGGCATGGACACCATATCTAATCATCAATTGCATGGGTCTCTTCAAGTTTGAGGGTCTTACACCATTGAATACCATCTGGGGCGCTTGCTTTGCCAAGTCGGCTGCCTGCTACAATCCCATCGTATATGGCATCAGGTGATAATAAAATCTACATTTTTTATCACTTATTTACATATATCTAATAAGAAATCGTCTAATATATTTGATAGTCATCCTAAGTATCGTGTGGCTCTGAAGGAGAAATGCCCATGCTGCGTCTTTGGCAAGGTTGACGATGGCAAGTCCAGCGATGCTCAGTCTACAGCGACAGCAAGCGAGGCTGAATCCAAGGCATAAGAGACAGACATCATCAGCGGCAGCAGCAACAATAAGAACAACAATTATTATTAAATACAGCAACAGCAACAAAAATAACAACAATATAAAAGAACAACAACAACAACAACAACCAGAACAGCAAGAACAACTGCAGAAACAGAACGAAACGCTTTCGAATAATAACAATAACAGCTATTTGTTACATAACAGAACAATGTTAACTAACATAATATGTCAAAATCAAAATCAAACTTCTGCAATGTCAATAAAGACTAAAAAATCAACAAAAAAAAATAAAGGCAAACGAACTAGAAAAGTTATTAAATTGTTTTTTAATCGTTCGACTTCAAAAAAAATAAACGGAGCACCATTAAAAATCAAGAAATATTTTAACAGATTCATGTTATGCTTTTTCCTCATTATTATTATTTATTAATACTAATAATACATTAATGTTTTAATATCGAAGAGCTATATCAAAACTTATGCTCATCTCTTCATGTTCTCTTACTGGCCATTGTCTCTATTGCAAGCACAAGCCATTACTTCATATGCAATGTTGAGTTCTCTCAGCAATGGACAAAACCTTCTTAAGCTTCTCTTTGTATTTTAAGTACACACACACATTTAAGCACTGGGAAGAGAACCTCTGCAGATATGCTTTCGTCCACTGACGCAGTCGTGAGCATGATGTAATTAAAGAATGAGATGAGAACACTATATGAACCATGATCGTGAGCGCAGTCGCGCCGCTGCACACTACTACCGGCTGACTGAGAAAGAGAGCTTAACGATTGGCGCCAATTTATATAAAAGAAATGCACCAGCATTGAGACGATTCAGTTTGTGCAGTGCGGTGCTGTGATGCAGATGTAAAGTGAGTTTACGAGTTAATAATGATTTCAATTTAAAATTATATCATTCATAGTGTGAAACAAATAATATTAAGAACTCTATACGAATTCATAGAAATCAAAATATTATTCTATTGTTTTATAGTACAATTGTAGTACAATACAATATTGCAATACTAGAATATGGCACCAGTCTATTGGGGAAAATTAATACAATTTTTCTTTATATATTTCTCCAGTAAACACAAAAGAGAAAAAACACATGTTTTGTTAGCGCACTTAAATTATTCATAATTCATTTCAAAATATATGCAAAACTTTTCACAACATTTCTTTTATTCAGGTTATAATTTAAAGGCACTTAAGTTTCATTTTATATAAATTAACATTAAAGAGTTTTGATTAAAGGCAAAGTTAGCACGAATTGAAGCAAAAACGTTCAGCTTAATTCTAATGTTTTGCAATCGTTATTAGTAGCACGAAAAGACAACATTTACAGTTAAACAGAATCAGTTAAAAAGTATATATATAAAGTTATTTAACAACAACAACTATCAATCAATCGATCGATGCAACCTCCTCCTCGTCTCCGTCTCTCTCTCAATTTCTCTTTCTTCGTCTCACTCGTTGCTACTCTACTCTATAAATTGATTGGGGCGGCTTAGTCACTCGCTACACGAAGCATATTCACTTTCACTCTTCTTGACCTTTGGCTTTGCCAAACAAATAATATTATCATCAGTTGCATTTGTTGTTATTGTATTATTGTTAACTGGTTTATGATATGTGCCCGGTGGACTATCCATACATTCCGATGTACAAGCACGTTCCTGTATGATTAGTTTCCATAATCTCACTTCGATACCAACTCTAAAAAAAAAAGTAATAATTAAATAATTGATAATGATAATTAAAATATGAAATTCAAAATAATAATCAATACCTTAAACCCAAACGCATAAGATCCAATTTTTCCATATTGTATATGAAATCCTCGAATGTGAAACCCTCATTCAATATGAGACTCTTTGAGAATTCATCAATGTCATGCTGTGCTAACCATTGCTCCAATTGCTCGTCTATTTCATGCAGACCAAAATTGTGCTTGGCGAATTGTCGTCGGGAATTGGCATTTGATTGTTGTGATTGACGTGCTGTTATATTGCCAGCACCACTAACACCACTGGGACTCATTCTATGGCACTTCTTGTTAAATCCGTTAAATGTGCGTCTGTAATTACATCTATAAAAATTTAGTAAAAATTTCATATTTTCCAAATTTATTTTTAATACCCTTGCAAGGAGGATATTAATTTCTGGGTGTGAACATCTGTCTGTTTTATTCAAAATAGTCCTAAACTATCTTCATCTGGCATAGATATTGCTAATTCGTGTAGGTTGCATGTAAGTCGGAACAGTACGGATCAGAGCACTATAGATAACTGTCATTGGAAACATCAGTTGAATATGAACAACCTTATGGTTTCTTTAGCTAACCAGTTAAAACTTAAAGGATTTAGGTTTAGTAATGAGTTATAGATTTAGTCATGACAAATTTGATCTAAATCGGACTACTATATCTTATAATTGTCTTAGGTAAAATCAATCAACAGTTATTTTTTTTCTATAAAATATTTTTCAGTTATGCATTTACATATAAATTTGTTTTATTTCACTTTTTTTTTGCAACTCGCAAAATTCTCACCTTAAACGCTTGCGGCCGCCCATATAAATGTGCGCCAATTCTTGACTTATGTTGTGCAATGCACGCAAATTCTGTCGATTCTGTTCCATAATCTGCAGCTGTAGCTGCTTCTGATTGTCACGTATGTCACGCAAGATGCGTACACATTCCACTGAGTTACCAACTCCATCTAATTGATCTGACTGCAATACTCCAGCTCCGGCGACTGCATTACTGCCGGCTGGCAATATTTTATCCATTGCTTGTTGCTGTTTCTCCTGACTGTCGGTTAATGCTTGTACACCACCAGCATTATGTACACTTTCATCATCGTTACCGGACAAATCTTTATCAGCCAAATTGGCACCCAATTCCGGTGAGAAAATGGTAACAGCCGCTTGAACGGCACGTTTCACTAGATTATCCAATGCGAACATCCAATGAGGTTTTATCAAATGCAGTCGCAAAGCACAGACAACAGCATCTTGAAATGAGTATAATGCTAAATGTAAATGATCCAATGCACTTGCATCATTGTTGAGTTTCTCTTTCAGTTCATTGATTGTCGCCTCCAAATGCTTTTCATTCTCATGTATAATGTAATCACGTAGACCGCGTAAAAGCATCTCTAGATCACTTTTACGTATGGCTATTGAATTCTGATCCTCATTGATTTTCTTCTCCCATATTTCACAGATTTTTGACTCGTCCAAAGCAAGCACCTTGGACAGTGTTGTGCGACGTTGTGAATCCTTTTTCAAACGATAGAATCCATCTGTTTCACTTGTATCACTGATGCTCGTACGCAACGATGGAGTCGATGGTTCAATTTCAGGTGATAATAGAAAACCAGATGAATTACGGCGTTCAATTCGATTAGTACTCAGCTCATTAATATCCACCGATGATGTGCTTAACGTAACGCTAAAATAAATTAACAATTTAATGATATTTACACAACAAATAATCTAAATCAAATAATTTACTCAAGTTCCGGAGTCGTTGGCGTATTCGATGTAGTATTATACGTCACTGGCGTGGCCGTTTTGTGTACTAAACGATCAGCAGGAACGGATATACTGCGTCCAAATTCCGATGTATTGATTGGCAATGCTGGACGCACTTTACGTACTTGTGGTTTACTATAAAGCAATGGCAGAACATTTTAAATTATGATAATATCATATCATATATATTCTTACAGCTCTGTTGATAACTACTTACTCGGTCAAAAAGGGATCATCGAGCAATTGTAGTGCAGACGGTCTGTCCTGCACTTTAATGGCAAAGCAACGTAATATAAAATTCTTGGCATTCGGTGACATCTCTTCGGGTATACTCGGATGCTTCTTATAGAATCCAACTTTAAACATGGCCGCTTGAGGATTACCCAGTTCACTGAATGGTGGACTGCCCGTTGCCATTTCAACATTTGTACAACCAAATGACCAAATATCTGCTGGTGGTCCATAGCCACGGACACCTTGATCGATTACCTCGGGCGCCATATATTGAAGTGTACCGGCAAATGTGTCTGTCATGGGATTGATGCGTGCCAAACGTTTTGAGGTACCAAAGTCAGAGATTTTGACGACACCGCTGTATGTATTTACAAGCACATTGTCACCTTTGATATCGCGATGAACAATGTCCTGTTCGTGCAGATATTTGAGACCTTGTAGTATCTGCCTGGAGTAGTAGGCTATGGTTGACTCGCTATCCTTGAGTGGACCCCATTTGGTCTTAAGCAGATCGGATAACGAACCACCGGGCACCTGCTCCATGAAGATCTTAAAGAAACCATCCTCAGACCGAGATCCCAAATACTGTACAATATTGCGATGTCGCAGTTGTGAATGCAATTTAATCTCCTCATGCAATGGTTGCACATCCTGTGAATTCTTTTCTGGCACCTCCTTAATGGCAATTCGCACTTGTGTCTGTTTATCCCTTGCTGCATATACAGTACCATACGTGCCCTTACCAAGTGTTATCTTTCGATTCTGCTCATTGTAATCGTATTCGTACTGGAAATAAATAAAAACAAAAAAATATTTATGATAAATTATCTTTTATTTAACATTTACAATATTCCGATAATCCGACATTTGACTTACCTCAATTTGTGATTCGTCAGTCTCAAGATTAACAAAGACTTGCTGATCGGCAGTCATTTCCAGTATCCGATCATAAAATTTCTGTCGGCATTCGGTGGACGGAAAATAGATTTGAAAATCATCTGAATTGTGATGTACATATAGATAGGCACAGAGATCGTCTCTCTTATACAAGCTAACGGATTTTATTTTAGATGCAACAAAAAGAAAATCATGCAGCTTCTTGCATGCATTTTTTGAATGTGCCAAACAAATATTGACGATCTGTATAGATTTCTCATCAGCATCCATATTCATCGTTACATAACTGGGCATATAAATCTTATTGGGTTCAAGTATCTGCAATATAGTATCAATATAGTTTTACTTAGATCTTATAGAAATATATAGTGTGCATACTTACCAATATGGGAAATCGTATACTATTAATCTCTTTAAAATTAATGGTCTCGAGAAAGAAATCCATCCAGAATTGAAATGCCTGCTCCTCAATGGGCAACTGACGATCCTCGGGCTTTCGCCGAAATCGATGTATCAATGAGATGTTACCAATTGTTGATTTGAGCGACCATGTTGGTGGCTTTAGCTTAAACATACATTCGGCTGCCTGTATTGCCTTAGTATAATCTTCAGCCAGCACAGAGATCTCAAAGAATGTTGCCACATCCCAGTAGCAGCTGAGTGTCGATAGGCTACCCTTTTTACCAATGAGATTATTCAGTGTCATGCCAATATGCTGCAATTCCTCCGTATTGCTAAACTCTTTCCCTTCGATAACTAGCAATGTAGCCAAATTGATGCCAGCATATTCATTTGGTTGCACCTCAAAACTCTGGCGATACCATTTGATGGCATTCTCGAGACTCTTTTTATCTGTGCATTCCGATTCGACAAACATATCTTTATAGATGCGTCCGCAAAGGCATAACATATCGGGAAAATGATTCTCTTTTCTCTCCAATGCTTTCAGTGATGATTGTAATGCTTTTTCTCTATCTCCTGGCCGATTCCGTCGATTCAAGGCAAATGCATATAGGAAACTCATGTTCTCCGTTTCAACATATTTACGCGTATTTGGTATATTTTTTAAATCATTTACCAATCGCACCATTGCATCATAATCCTGCACGTCTCGTAAAGAAAACATGAAACTGTGCAATACCTCGCCAGACAGTACATGTGGATCATCCAGACGTTTGCGCATCTAAAATAAAAACGTACAAGTAAAATTATATTAGTCAATTTCAATTTGTAACGGTGGTGACATATTATTTTATCAATATGAACAAATTGTTACTCATTACAAAAACATTTTTTTATAATACTATAACAAATCATGTAAGTTGCAAGTGTATATAAAAGAAAAAGAAAATAAAACATTCTTGGAATTTGATTTGAGTCAATTGAAATACTTATTGTTACTTAAGAAGAAGGTTTTTCTTTAGAAATTAATGCAGAGATAAGAAAATATTTCCGCATTTCTCACCCCATGCAAAAGATTCCTCAACCGCTCGTCGCTGGGCGCGTAGGTGTCACGATAGCTTCGCAAGTCACTGAGAAACTTTTCCCGCATATGTGCTCTATAATTGAACGAATGAATTATTTATAATTTAATTGCATTTAAAATGAAGCTAATTTTAGTTGCTGTTATTGTTATTATTGTAGTTGTAGTTATTGTTGCTGCTGCTGCTGCTGTGTTATTACGCACTTTGATTGTATTTCAACATCTTGTAACTTGCGCTTGAGACGCGACTGTAATGTAGACACACGTCCATCGGCAGGCGGCTCCTTGTTGCCAGCCTGATTTGTTATAAGGCAGGTGTTGGTTTCTTTATTTAGTTTATAGCTAAGAAACAAATAATTCGAAACAGAGAGCTGCAAACAAAATATAAATATAAATTAATAACTTGCAAAATCAAAATGTTAAATACTATAGACATTATAGACGTTACTGTAACTATTCAGTAAAAAAAAAAAAAAAAAACTGTAACTATTCAATTTTTGAGACACATTATTAATTTTATTCTAAAATTAATATAAAAGACCCAGATTGATAATAATAATTACAGAAATCGCTGTAGCTCTAAAGAGTTTCACAGCAATTTACTTTGAATTTAATATACATCGTATACTTTAGCTGTCTCAGCAAGTCTCACTACTAGTCATGTTTTTATGGACGTCACTGTAAGTGCAAGAGTAGCTTCGTTTGTTTATAAATTTGCCTGTGTAGGTTTTTGTATATTTGTATGTTTCTCTTGTGTACGTGTGTGAGTGTGCGTGTGCGGCGTGCGTGTTGTTTTGTGTTTTTGCGTTGGCGTCCGTGCATTTGATGTTGTTTTTAATGTTTTTCTTTTTCTATTCGTGCCTTGGCAGCCAAAACAAAAATAACAACTATTTTCTTCACAGAAATAAAAACGGAAGCACAACAAAAACCAACAACAACAACAACAATATCACCATTCTGCTACTCTTTGCTACTGCTGTGACTTCTGCGGCTGCTGTGGCTGCGATTGTTGTTGTTTGTTTGTTTTTGTTTTTACTGTTGCTGCTGTTGGGCGCTGTTTTAAAACTTAAAAAACAAATGCTTTTCACTCGTCCGTTTATCTTATCGTCAAAGTGTCGATTATGCTGTGTTGTTGTTGCTGCGACAGATCTTTGCTAATCAAGCCACAACACATACACTAACACACACACACACACACTCACAAAGGCCAATGCACACCTATGTTTGTTACTTTTAATACACACCCTTAGGCTGAGCGTCTGTTTGGATTCCAAGTCATTGTAGATTAATATAGTTTCCTTCATTCCGCAACTTTCGCGTACACCATAATGATACGCTAATGGTCGCTGTTGGCTTAATACGCTTAAATCAATAACGGCAACATCGGCATTTATAAATGTTTCGGCAACATTCGTTTCTCCATAATCTAATATATCGAACTGTAATTAAAAATCAGGATAAATCTTTTTATTAATTGCATATTTAATTATAGCAATTCAACATTTTATTTCTATTTATTGTATAACAACTGTTGCTGGTTGACCGCAAATACAAACCTGAACGCGCTGAAAATTTGCCCCAGCCGATTGAACAGCCTGTTTTATCTCCTCAAGAGCGCAGAGACGATCCTCTACATGATCGCCCACAACGGTATCAATTACACAAACAACATCCATAACTGCTTGTATTGTTGTTGTTGTTACTGCCGCTGCTGCTACCGCCACTGTTGCCTCTGCTGCTGTTAGCCAAATGGGCTATTCCTGTGCACAGTGGAACGCCTGAAGGGACGTAAACGTGGAAAAGTTCGTACACTGTTTTCGCTTATAGCGCGTTGAGGTAAGTTGTAAACAGCCTCATTATCACTCACTTGTTGCAATTTTAATGTGTTAATATTTTATAACGTATTTCTAAATTCCAATACGCTATAATTCGTCGAAATATGCGCACAGAGATGTTGACGCCGCTGTAAAATAGCACGAGTGTGACCAGATCTACTAAACTTCAACAATATTCAATAAAAACTTCTAGAAAATACCAAACTCAATTAAATGCCAAGCTTTTAATACTATATTGTATTAAAGGCGGGAAATATGAATTTTTAATGATATTAGTTTTTTGACTTTTCTATTATCAAATTTAATCAATATCATTTATGAAATTATTTTAACAATATAAATTTCAGTTTACAAAAACATTAAGACATCTCTACATTTTGTGCTTAAGATTATTATTTAAAATCCAAGAGAGAATCACAATTTGCTTAACTTGCGTATTCCTTAAGTATGGCACCTGCTATGACCAGGCGTTGAATTTCTGAAGTACCTTCGTATATCTCAGTAATGCGTGCATCTCTATAATGACGTTCCGCTGACATATCCGTTACATAGCCCATGCCGCCTAGCACTTGAATGCACTGATGGGAGCAAAGTGTTGCCGCTTCAGAGGCAGCTAACTTGGCCATTGCAGCTTCTTTGGTATAGGGCTGATGACTGTCTTTTAGCCAAGCGGCACGCCAAGTCAAAAGTCTTGCTGATTCCACAGCCAGTGACATGTCAGCAATTTTCTGTTGTATACTCTGCAGCTTTGAGATTGGCTTTCCGAATGCCTGACGCTTCTGAGCATAATCAACGGCTAGTTCCAGTGAAGCCTGTGCAATGCCCAACGCTTGACCTGCTATACCAATGCGTCCAGCATCGAGAGTTTGCATAGCAATCTTAAAACCAAAACCAGTCTCACCCAACAGATTCTCCTTAGGTATTTCACAGTCTTCAAATATCAATTGGCAGGTTGATGAGCCCCGAATGCCCAGCTTATCTTCTTTCTTGCCTAGTGAAAAACCCGGCAGGCCTTTGGGTACAATGAATGCAGAAATTCCTTTGTGCTTCAACTGTTTGTTTGTCGTTGCGAATACAATTGCTGCCTCTGCTTCAAATGCATTTGTTATCCATGCTTTGGTGCCGTTGAGCACATAATGGTCACCCTTCTCTGTTGCCACTGTGGATGCTGCACCCGCATCTGAACCGTTGCCAGGTTCTGAGAGTGCAAAACAGCCCACACGTTCGCCCGTCGTATAGGGTGTTATATACTTGGCCTTTTGAGCGTCGTTTCCAAAGCTAAGCAATGGACCCAAATATAGAGAATTGTTTACAGACATTATGACACCAGCCGAAGCACAGCCACGGGAGATTTCCTCCATGGCAATCGCATATGCCAAATAATCCAATCCAGTGCCGCCCAACTCTTCCGGTATTGAAACGCTCATCAAGCCCAATTCACCCATTTGTTTTATCTGTTTCGCAGGGTAAAGATGCTCCCGATCGAATTTTGATGCATTTGGCCCACTTAGTTCAGCATTGGCATAGTCCCGGCATGTTTTTTGCAGCATCTGATGCGTTTCGGGCAATGCGGAAATCGATGCAATTTGTCTTACTCGCATCCCTCCATTTCTGCATGCTGCAACAGGTGATAAGGATGTTATTATATACAAAAAAAGAAGAAGAACAGCAACAAGAATAGAAATTGAACAAGTCAAAGTCCATTTGAATTTTTGTTTATTTTTGTTTTCGTACCAATATTGAACGCATTCCGTACAAGCGACTGCATTATGACAAGACAAATATTAATTATAATTAAAAACTTTTTATAAAATTGTTAACAAACTTATTTTACAATTATTTAATTAACGCTATTTGATTCCGCGAATTATTCTTCTTTATCGCTTCGCTGTGTTAAATGAACTGACTCTGTTCACAGGAACCATTTTTACTAACAGTTAAAATTTTTAAAAATTACTTAGTTTAAATTACAATACTAAAATTAAACTTTTATTGACTTTACCTATTAATTAGGACTTATCGGTGGTAAAAGATAGTTTAAGTACGATCAAGATATTTTAAATATATTTTCACTGTTCGATTGAATTTTTTTTACAGTATTTATTAACATTTTCGATATTCAACGAGCAAAAAATTGCGTTAACAGTCTGTAAATGGTGTTCGAATATGCGCGCAAAATATAAATTGTATTAAAATAAATATTCTCATTAAGTGTTAACCAAACTGATTGAATGGTACTAGTTAACATGCCGAAAACAACAATAATTATCTCAATTTATGATAACCGTTGTACTTAAAGTCAAAAGACCTGAACACGACGTATTGCTACTGAGTTCGTTCTGGCCACAATTTGAGAATTTATCGCATTGTTCCGTGTCTACGCAGATGTTTATTTCTGTTTGTTCTTTGAATTTTATATTAGTTAAAACTTAATTATGGAATTAAAATTTTAAAGAATTTAATGATAATGAAATGATAAGTGGTGAAAAAGTACTCGTAGGGAACGAAAATATATTGACATGATGGTCACCTCGATCTCAGACATTATAAAATCAACGAATCTTAATTTTTTGGCTTCATCAACTAGATAAGAAATGTGAATATGAATATCTTTCCAAACAAGACACAGATTTCTTAGAGAGCTTAAAATTAATTATTTCTTTCCCTTGCGGCAACGGCGGATACTGCCGACAGAACATTTGATAAGTCATATTTTTCCCACCGTTGTCGTCGGCCCTAAAATGTTCTGTGCAGCGATCATTCGCTCCATAACGATACTCAACGTTTGTATCGACGGTTTTCCGCACAATCCTATGGTGTTAGATGTAGTTTTAAGAGTACAGCATTAGTTTAAATCGATAAGTTGGCGCTTTAACATATGATTTGTGCATAAGATACAGCAATATAATATGCTTAATAATTCATTAGCTGTTATCGACACAAATTTAAAGAATTGATTACAAGAACTACGTAATATAATCTATTTTATACATTTTACAAACTTGTAAAATTAAATTAAATTTGACTTATAGAAATCATCTATATTCCAAATATATCCTCTATATATCTTTATATACATTAAATTCTTTATCTATAACTTTAAATCATGAATAGCTGTAAAGTTCACTTGAATTTCATATCAAAAAGTCACAGCTGTGGAGAATGATAAGGAAATAATAGAATATAATAAACGAATGTATGCAATTATTAAGAATTTACACTTTTGATTGTCTATATTCATTTTGGGCTGAAGATTGTTACATACAGTATACATTCTGCTGCCTAAAATATTCATATTCATATTCATTGATGACTTAAGTATCCTTGCATAATTTGATGACTTCCACTCTATATTCTATATTACACATCAGTCATAGGAATAATCTACCGAGGAATGAAAATTGTCATTAACTTAAAAGAGTATAATATCTTCGGCATGTGGAATGTAAATTTTATTCTTGAAGAACTTATAAGCGGATTGATTTCGCTGCTTATTCACAGTTGATATAGTGGACTCAAGGAATTCGGAATGTCTTACCAGTCAGATAACAGTTACGATGCCGAGCTCAAAGTTTGGAGTTCACCACCAGCATGCGGAGACTTTGATCCTGAACTATCAATTGGAGAGATTATATTCTATGAAATGAAGCGTCATCCTGATCTAATAGCACAGGTGCGTTGATAGTAACAAGTTGTACCTTGTCCCAATTTTCACCAGACCAGTTAGATTTCAGCAACCGAAAATACAACCTTAACCCGTGAGGAGCTTCTTTCGAACTCATTGCGAGTGGCCAGCTACATGCGAAACCTTGGCCTGGTGCCAACGGACATAGTGGGAATCATTGCAAGAAATACAACGCATATATTCTCGGTGGTTTACGCATGCTGCTTCAATGCTATTCCATTCCACACTCAGAATATCAATTACGATGAGGCAACCATTAAGACGCTCTTTGAAATTACAAAGCCCAAACTAATATTCTGCGATGGGGAGGATTTCGAGAAAGTAAATTCGGCTACACTTGAATTGGATGTTAAGATTATTACGATGCGTAACCACCAAAAAGGGTCTATTAGCATTGAAGAGATACTACAAACACCTATTCAGCCAAACTTTGTACCTACTAGGTTGGAGAATGCACAAAATCAAACGATGGCTATTCTCTGTTCGTCGGGCACAACAGGAACACCCAAAGCTGTGACCATACCAAATACACGAAAGGCCATAGACGATGCCCAGTAAGTACGACAATATCATTGTTAATTGTGTATTATGTGTAGCCAAAAGATTGTAACAAATACATATATATATTCTTAAATGGCATAGACAGCATAATTTAGATCATATAGCTGCCAGAGGCTTCAGGAGTATGACATATTTCACTAATACATTTTTTTTTTATTGATTAACCTCTTTTATCAAGATATTTGACGACATCTGATGTTCAGTACACACACAGTACTCTGGATTGGATAACAGGAGTGTTAACAACTATTACATCTGGAGTTTATAGCACAACACGAATCATTGCCGACAATACTTTCGATCCTGCATATCTATTGCGATTAATAGAAAAGTACAAAGTGACTTGGCTTCTTCAGGCTCCTTCGCATATGGCGATGATGGCCAACTGTTCTGAATTCGAAAAATCTAGTTTGCAGAGCATACGTTGCTATTTGTATGGAGGAGGACCCTGTTCCATTGAAGTTCAACACCGCATACGAAATCGTCTCAGCATGGATTGCTTGCATATGGTTTACAGCTTCACGGAGTTGGGCGGACTGGTTTCGATGAACTATAATTTTGATGGCAAGCCCAATTCAGTTGGCCAACTGCAGAACGGCAATAAACTGAAGATACTCAATGAGCAGGGTGAGAGCCTCGGACCAAACGAAATTGGCGAAGTGTATGTCTATCAATGGTCAGTATTGGGCTGGATACTATGGGAATCCTGAAGAGTCTCAAAAAATTCGGGACTCTGAACAATGGTTTCATAGTGGCGACATGGGCTATATGGATGACGAGGGTTACCTCTACATTGTTGAACGAAAGAAGGATATGTTAAAATACCAGAATATCATTTA